>DF364011.1:3045-31960 GCA_000787875.1 Solanum virginianum | reverse complement strand
GTGGAAAATGACTTGTTCTTCCTTGTACATGTAATGTGTATATATAAAAATAATATTATAGGACCTTCTAGCATCTTGTATGTATGTGTATATGATAATACATGTCCCCCTTAATGAAACTAATATCTTGTCAACATAAATAGAACCAATCAACACAATACACAATTACAAGTTCTAAAGGTATATTCCTCCAATTGTAAATATCAAAGAAATATTTAGTAAACTTAATCTTGTAAGTATACACTCGTACATGTCAAATGTCCATAAGCTCATTCTCACAAACCTTCACAAGGATTCCAAATAAAAAAATTTAAATTCTTTAAGGAGTGCACTTAAGTGCCAAACACCTTGAAAGTGACACTAGCGACCTCCAAGTTAGCTATGGCACCAAAATACAATTGTGCGGGTTCTAACAATATGGATGTGGCAATGAAATCACATCATTGTATCATCACCAGCTCATAGGTGATGGTTGTTGGTTAGAGGAACTCCCATATAGGTCTAGATAGTACTCTGAGTGGATTAGATTAAATGGTATATTAGTGGTCATTGTCTAAACTATAACCTTACTTTAGACTCTTCACATGATGATTGAGTTTCGTACTTCTTAGTTTGAGTTATTTAAGTTGATGGTATTCTACCTTTACATATTTCGTTCTGCCATTTTACATAGTCGTACTGATGTCCATTTGGCCCAACATCTTTTCATGATGTAGAGACAGATACTAGTAGTCATCAATAGGTGCCCCGCTTAGGAGCCATTTGCATTCAACTGATTGGTGAATCCTCCCATACTTTTGGAGGATATCATGTTTCTATTCTCGCTTTGAGTTTAGACTTATTTTATTCTATTTTAAGGTAGCCATGGACTTTTCATTGGCACCATTTAATCATATTATTTAGAGGCTTCATAAACGAGATTGTTGAGTTGTGATTGGATTATGTTTTGGTTAGTTTCGTTCATGCTAGTCTTACTCTATTGATTGATAGATGGTTTGGCCTTTAGCCTTTGATTATTGAATTGTTATTGCTTTCCATTAAGTGTTTCTTGAATCATTGATGCCTTCCACTTTTAGATTATGACTGGATGAATATGATGAGGCTAACTAGTTCATTTTGCTCCTGCAGTAGTCTCTGTGTGCCAGCCATGTCAAGGGTACCCTCCTAGGGCATGACAAATTCGGTATCAGAGCAAATAGTTCAAGTGTTCTAGGGAGTCTATGAAGCCGTGCCAAATAGAGTCTTATTTATAGGTATGTTGTGCACCACATTTCATAAGTTGGAGGCTAGGAAATTTTGACGACCCAACCCCGTGTGCCATGACTAGTGCCCGAATTGGGCACCCAGACGCAATCGCCAAACCAAATTTTCAAATAGACGGCTTATACTACCACAAATAGCAAATTCATTATCAATCTAGTCAAACATATCTTAAATTTTTAAGGAAACGTTTAGGCATAATTTCTTATTTACTTTTACAGAAATGTTGGCAGAGTTCCTTTGTTTATGTACTAACCCAAACACCCTGCACGCAGAAAAATCCAAATAAAATATTGTACCACCACATGCAGGCCGACAGGGTCACCGCTCAACATACATATATAGTCATACAAACTGTCACTGCCCATACACACAGGCATCCACAGACCTCTATACAGATACACAAAATCATAGGATGGGACAGGGCCCCGTTGTACCCTCGAATCAACATATAAGCAAAGATAATGAACAAGTGTATATATCAAATGTTTGCTCCGAAGCAAAGAGAGCACTTCAGATAGAAGGTGGAAGATCCTATGCTGGTGGAACACTAACCTATACGTCAGTACCTATGGGCATGAAATGCAGCCCCCGAAGCAAAAGGGGTCAGTACAGAATACGTACTGAATATGTAAAGCGGAATGTACCAAATACAAATCAGAGTAATAGTCCAAAACAAAAGTACAGAAATCAAATGCATATCTAAAATATCGAAGTATTTAGTTTCAAAAACCAAATCATGCCTAACGAACCGGAACGATGGTGCCTCCAGACACACGCCATCCACAGCGTAACGCCAAAAAGTTCAAATCACCGGACCAAATATCCATCACATATCACAAACATATTAGAATCCTAATTACTGCATCACACCAATTAAGTGGAACCCGACACTTGGGCGAAGCCGACCCGCCAAACACAGCGTAACGACAGAACATATATATATCATAATGTGCACGACAACAACCAGCCCGGGAACCAGTGAAGGATATCATAATAGGCATGAGCAGATTCGTGAGAAATCATATGCATAAAAATCATTATCATAAGTCCAAGGATTAGTGAATCATTTATTTTTAAGAACAAAATGTTATTTATTCCAAATTCTTTCAAAATTTGTCAAGACTTCATAAAAGGGTGTCGTGGGTCCCATGACCGATGGAAATTCGAACTAACCTGACTTAGAAGGAACATACTTAACTTAGATCATACAAACAACTATGAAATGTCTCAAAATAATTTTCAAGGCAATTCGGACTTTTTATCAAAAGTTGTGACGTTTACCCTTTTCATACTATTAGGAAACATATTCTTTCAAACTTATCAAATTTGTCATGTTTTTACAACTTATGAACTTCAAATACCCAAGATTCAAAAATATGACTAACTTCTATGAAAATACCAAGGAATGAATATAAGACATGTTTAAGCTCGAATTGCAAGGAAAGAGGGATCTTTCGAAATTCATAACATTATCTACGTGTAACTAAATCATGCCAAAGAACGAAATGCTTTACATACCTCAATCCCTTCTCCAACTAACCCCAACGCAAAGCCGATCCAACTTATACTTCCGAATGTCCAGCGTCTACAACAAATCACGTTAACGCCAAATGATTAGCTAAAGGCCTTTTTGGGCCTTAAATCCCAAATTTGCTCCTAATTCTATAAAAATTTTGGTAGCACTTTCCCTTAAAATAAACCACCCTGAGAATTTATCTTGGCTCAAATTAATCAATATAATAACCACAACAATCCCAATAACATCAACAAATATTTTCAATGCCGTTACAATACCAAATACACTAAATAACATCACTTTTATCATTACTTCAAAAATAGGGTAGCATACTTATATATACATGTGGATGATGTTCAAGTACTTTTTTGTTTACTTTCCAAGCATCATATTATATCAACTAAACATCAAATGCTTACTTTCAACGCAACATAACATTTGACTACATACATAGGCCCAAATTTGGCCAACCCTTCAATTATACATATAAATAATTCCAATACTTCTTTCACCCCACAAGGATCATATTCATGCTAATTAAACATAAATTCATGGTTTCAATACAATATAACACCATAATCATACACATCCAAATTTTTGGCCCCCAACTTTAATATACACAACTCATTTTAACATGCTATCTTTCACGGTTTTCTTTCAAATTAACATACTACAACATACACACAATCTTTATAATCCATAAAACAACACTAAAGATCACCTTACCTCTTCAATCCTTAAATGAGCTCAAATCGCCAAAGTCGATAAAGGAAACATTTTCTTGCCCAACTAACACCTCCATGCTACTTAGGGGACTCAATATATAATGTTTGTAGCATCAAAATAATATTGGAATCGAAAGAAGTGAATTTGATTTTTTAGAAGGCCAAACTCGAGAGCTATTTTACTTGGGTTGTTCTTTTTCTTAAGTTTTGTGTAGAATCTTCTAGGTATGGGAATTAAATGAAATCTTGTACAAGATATACATATATATAGATATATGGGAATTCCATAAGTGGCCAAGTGTACCCCACTTGGCCTAATAAGAAGGCAACATAACTTAAGTGCGCACACTTTATTTTCTTCAAGACCCCAAGTTATAAAAACTCCACTTTGATCCCTAAACTTTTCCTAATTGAGCCAATTAAGGACATACAGATCCTAACACCCCAAGTTTTGAAAATTCTACTTGAGTTCCAAACTTCTCAATAATATCACTTTAGTCCTGAATTTTCTAATAATGTCATATTAGTCTCAAATTTTGTAATGGTTCCAATGCACCAAAAATATAGGTTCTAATAGAAACATTAGGAATTGTTACACTTCTTTTGTATTCTAAGTTCGTTTGATATAGTTTAACTCTATTAAAGTATCTATTTAATTTATGAGTTACGCATTTGCAGATCATTCCGCCTAAGAGTACCGCCACCCAAAGAGATGTTTCAGCTAGCAACACTGAGAATCCTCCACCAAAGTTACCTATTGAGTTAGAGACGAGAGGTCGAGGTTAACGTGCTAGAGCCGCTAGGGCTCCCAAGGCACCAACTACTTTGCCTACTTCTACTATAGAGGCTAATTTCATAGGAGTTATCACTGTGCTCACCCAACTGGTAGCTACCCTGAATGAGAATCAGAGTTCACAAGATCCTAGTTCTATCTCCCATAAGCCAACTGCTGCGATGAGACTTAGAGATTTTTTGAGGATAAACCCACCAGTCTTCACTGAGTCTAAGGTTGAGAAAGACACCTAGAATATTATTGATGAGATATGGAAGGTGTTGAAAGCTATGCATATGACTGAGACTGAGGGAGTTGAACTTGCTTTTTATCAATTTAAGGATGTGGCAAATGTTTGGCATAATCAATGGGAAGAGAGCTGAGGTTAGGATACTGAGCCTGCCATTTGGGAAGACTTTGAGAGTGCCTTTCTTGATCACTTCTTTCCACAAGATTTGAGGGAAGCAAATGTTGGAGATTTTCTTTAACTTGAAGTAGGGGGGATGACTATCAAAGGATATAGTCTCAAGTTCATACAACTATACAGGTGTACTCCAGAGATGATCCCTGATATTAGATGTAGGATGGTAAAGTTCATATCCAGCTTTAGAAAGTCTGTGAAGAAGGCATGCAAAATATTGCTGATTCCAGGCATGGACATCTCTAGAGTTATGGTCTATATGCAACAACTTCAGGAGGATAAAAAGAGGGATATGAGTATTTGAACGAGAA
The DNA here is from genome assembly GCA_000787875.1 of Solanum virginianum. Taxonomy (NCBI): domain Eukaryota; kingdom Viridiplantae; phylum Streptophyta; class Magnoliopsida; order Solanales; family Solanaceae; genus Solanum; species Solanum virginianum. Next base: position 26,952 of record DF364011.1, on the reverse strand, counting down.
GGTTAAATTAGCAAGGCATGAGCTTAGCTTACATAAGCAAAGTAAGAGGGATAGGTTTAATTTTTAGAAGAGGTCTTCGAATTATGCACCATTCTCAACAAGTTCACCAACTCCATGTAATAGGTATGATCAGAAGTCTTAGAGCCATCAAAATTTCAGAGATTAGGGTTTTCAATCCCAAGCTAGTACCATTGATGGTTGAGAGGGAAACCACCATGTGGAAAGTGTGGTAGACTCCTCCTAGGTGAGTGTCATGAGGGTACAAATGCTTGCTATAGGTGCGTCCATACTGGTCATTTCTAGAACAAGTGCCCAATGAGAAGGTGAGGCGAGGCAGATAATAAACTTCAGTTTTTGATAGTACCACCAGCCAATGGTAATCAAAGAGGCACCACTACTAATACGGGCAGGTATACAAACTATTTATATGTGATGAGCAATTGATAGGATCAGAAAGTTGCACTAGATATTGTTATGAGTATGTTTCAAGTCTTTTCCCATGATCTGTATGCCTTGCTTGACTCAGGCGCCACTTTATCATTTGTAACTCCATATGTGACTAGTCAATTTTAGATCCTTCTTGAATATCTTCTTGAACCCTTTAGTGTTTCTACTCCTGTTGGTGAGTCTATTGTATTTGAAAGGGTATATAGAGATTGGATTGTATCTATCTACCATAGAGACACTTTGGCAGATTTAGTTGAGCTAGAGAAGATTGATTTTGATATGATTCTTGTCATGGATTGACTTCATGCCAATAATGCCTCTATCTATTGTAGAACCCAAGCAGTTAAATTCTAATTTTTGAATAAGCCTATTATAGAGTGGAAGGGTAGTTCTGCAGTACCTAAGGGTAGGTTTATTTCTTACCTTAAGGATAGAAAGCTAATCTCTAAAGGATGTATCTATCACCTTATGTGAGTTAAGGCTGATGATGTTGAGACTCAGACTCTTGAGTCATTTCTGATTGTCAGTGAGTTTCCTGATATCTTCCCTGATGATTTGCCTGAATTCCCTCCTGACAGAGAGATTAACTTTGGGATTGATGTTCTCCCTAATACTTAACTTATCTTTATTCTGCCATAAAAAATGAATCTCGCCGAGTTGAAAGAACTGAAAGAGTAGTTGAAATATTTCTAAGATAATGGATTTATTAGGCCGATTATCTCTTCATGGGGCACTTTTGTCCTGTTTGTGCGAAAGAAAGATAGTTTCCTCAGAATATATATATATATATATTATCACTAGTTGAATTAGGTGACCAGTAAGAACAAATATCTTCTTCCAAGGATCGATAGCTTGTTTAAACAACTTCAGGGTGCCACTTTTTTCTCCAAGATAAAGCTTAGATCAAGCTATCACCAATTAAAAGTGAGAGAATGTGACATTGGCTTTTCAAACCTGATATGGTCACTTCAAGTTTCTAGTAATATCCATTGGATTGATCAATGCTCTTGCCACTTTCATAGACTTGATGAATAGAGTATTTACATAGTATCTTGATATGTTCGTAACTGTGTTCATTGGTGAATTCCACATATGAAGAATGGCATGCTAATCATCTTAGAATCACATTACAAATGCTGAAGGATATTGAGTTGTATACAAAATTCTCCAAGTATGAGTATTGGCTCAAGTCTATGGCTTTTCTAGGCCATATTATTCCAGGTGATAGTATTCGCGTAGATATGCAGAAGATTAAGGTAGTTAAGAACTAGCCAGACCCACCTCTCCAACTGACATTAGAAGTTTTTTAGATTGGGATGGTTATTACCATAGATTTGTTGAGGGATTCTCTTCTATATCCTCACTATTAACTAAGATAACTTAGAAAAAAGCTAAATTTTAGTGGTTCGAATAGTATGAGAAGAGTTTTCCAGAGTTGAAAATCAAATTGATGACTGCACCAGTATTGACTATACCCAAGGGGAATGATGACTTTGTGATCTACTATGATGCTTTTAAAGTTGGATTAGGATGTGTTATGATGCAGAAAGGTAAGGTCATAGCTTACGTTTCTAGAAAACTTAAGAACCACAAGAGAAACAACCCAACTCATGACTTAGAATTGGCTGCAATGGTGTTTTCACTCAAGATTTGGCGCCACTACTTATATAAAGTGCATATCGATGTATTCATAGACCATAAGAGCCTGCAATATATCTTCACCCAAAAAGAGCTTAACTTGAGACAAAGGAGATGACTTGAGTTGCTTAAGGAATATAACATGAGCATTCTCTACCACCCAGATAAAGTTAATCTGGTTGATGATGCTCTTAACAGGTTGTATAAGGGGAGCACCACTCATATGGAAGAAAAGAAGAAAAAGTTGGCTAAAGAGGTGCACAAATTAGTGTGATTGGAGTTCAACTAGATAAATCTAGTGAAGGTGGAATACTTGTACATAATGGGTCTACATCGTCTCTTGTAGTAGAGGTAAAAGAGAAGCAAGATCAAGATCCCAGGTTACAACAATTGAAAGAGGATGTGTATAAGCAGAAAGTGAAGGCTTTTTCAAAGGGGGAAATGGGGTATTAAGATACCAAAGCAGATTGTGTGTTCTAAATGTTGATGTTATTCAGTAAAAGATTATGGCAGAAGCCTACAACTTTAGATATTCTATCCATCAAGGGTCTACCAAAATATATCACGACTTGAGAGAGGTTTATTGGTAGAGTGGGAGGAAAAAAGACATTGCAAACTTTGTTTTTATGTGCCTAAAATGTCAACAAGTAAAACTTAAGAACCAAAGGCCATGTGGAGTAGCCTAAAACTTTGAAATTCCAGAATAAAAGTGGAAGATAATCAATATGGATTTCATCATAGGCTTACCAAGGTCTCTTAGACATCATGATTCGGTCTAGGTGATTATTGATAGGATGACTAAATTAACCCACTTCTTGGTGGTAAAGACTACTAATATGGCAAAGGATTGTGCCCAATTGTATATTCGAGAGATTGTCCAATTGCATGAAGTTCCTTTGTCCATCATATCAAACAGGGGAGCTTAATTCATTATCTAATTCTGGAGCTCCTTTCAAAGAAGCCTAGGTTCAAAGGTGAACCTTAGTACTGCTTTCCATCTTTAGACTAATGGTTGGGTATAACACAGGATATAGAACTTGGAGGATATGTTGAGGGCTTGAGTAATTGATTTCAAAGGTAATTGGGATGACCATTTGTCTCTGATTGAGTTTGCCTACAATAACAACTATCATTCATGCATCCAAATGGCTCCTTATGAGTCCCTCTATAGGAGAAAATATAGATCACCAATTGGATGGTTTGAGGTAAGAGAAGCAGGGTTGATTGGGTTAGACTTGATACACCAAGCTATGAAGAAGGTGAAGATCATCCAAGAGAGATTGAGAATAACATAGAGTTATTTGAAGTCCTACACTGATGTTTGAAAAAGGGACCTAGAATTTGAAGTGAATGATTGGTATTATAACGACCTGGCCCAACACTGTAAAGTATTGTCCGCTCTTGAGCCTAGCCCATCATGGATTTGTCCCTCTGGGCTCACCCAAAAGGCGCCTCACAGTATATAGACCAGTCCTTTACTTAAATGGTTCAGGACTCTCCCTCTCTATTCCGATGTGGGATTTGCCTAAGTGAGTTAGGCGTTACGTATCGCCATCCATGCACTCACCCCCGTAGGGACTTAGCGTTCTCGCTGAGGTTTGCCTAACCACCATACTAGTTGACAGTCGGCTTTGATACCATCTATAATGATCTGACCTAACACTGTGAAGTATTGTCCACTCTAGGGCCTAGCCCATCACGAATTTGTCCCTCTAGGCTCACCCAAAAGGTGCCTCATAGTATATAGACTAGTATTTTACTTAAATAGCCCAGGACTCTCCCTTTCTATTCCTATGAAGGGTGTAAATAGATTTAAGAAGAAGGAAAAGTTGAGTCGTCGATATATTGGTCCCTACAAAATTATGAAAATAGTGGGAACCATAGCTTATGAGTTGGAGCTATCCCAAGAGCTAGCGATCATCTATCCAGTCTTTCACATTTCTATGATTAAGAAGTGTTTGGGAGATCCATCCTTGGTTGTGCCTGTTAAAAGCATTGAAGTGAAGGATAGTTTGAGTTACAAACAAATCCTAGTCCAAATTCTTGATCATCAAGTTCGCAAGTTAAAAAATAAAGAGGTTATATCTGCAAAAATATTGTGGAAAAGTCAATTCATTAAAGAGGTCACGTGGGAAGCTGAAGAGGATATGAAGGCAAGATACCCTCACTTATTAATGCCTCTTAATGATGCAATTGATGGTAATAATTCACTTCTATTCTCTATGTTAGTTCTTTATTATTGAGTTATGTTCTTATCTCTAAATTGATGCCCCTCTTGAGTCTACGAGTATTTGAGTATGCAATGTCTTTGATTGTATTCATGCCTAATGATGATGATAGAAAGAATCTTTCAATTCTGAATCCTGAGTTGAAGTTGATTTTTGGAGTATGAGTATTTGAGTATTTGAGTTGTTGATGGTATTCATGCTTGATAGGTCTCTTAGTCAGTCATTATTCGAGGACAAATGATCCCAAGGGGGAGATATTATAACACCTCAAAAACCTATTCTTACATAAACCTATGTATCAAGCCCTATTCTTATATTTGTGAAGGCGATTAGGGTCATAAGAGACCTCTAGAACTTAGCTGAGTTCAAAACTGTACTATCAATAAAGTTTCTAGTGTTAAATTATAAAGGGTCAACTTTAAGTGACCATAACTTTTAGCATACAAAGAATTAGGTGTCCTATGAAATAATACATGAAAGGTCTTTGCATTATCTTTCTAAAGCCACTAATTTTATCTCATTTGGAGTTTAGAGTAAAAAGCTATAACCGTCTTATTACGGACTACCAGAGTAGAGTTAAACTACGAACTAACTTATGGACCATGTTTTGATTGGCTGCCCTCCTGTTAACTTGTGGAAAAACTTTTGAAAGCCTATTTTTGAGCTCCCAATTACGGGTTATAAATACTTCTACAGTCTGTGATGTAGGCTCGTGGAACAAATCCAGAGACCCTAAAATTTTCCTAAAAGATTGCAGATGCATTTTTTATGGACCGTGGAAGTTTTTAGGAGTTGTAGACTGACCCATGGATGACTTTGACAATATTTCAAGAAGGGTTATTTTCCCTTTTTCCACCTTTTCAAAGCCTTAACTTGACATTTTACACCTAAACAAGTCTGTAAGCATATCTATTCAACTCTTTTACACTAAAACACATTCTTCAACTTAGAGAAAGGTTTTAAAGGGAGAAAAGCAAGGGTTTCAGGAGGATCTTTATGAGTTTTTTCAATCTATTCCAAGAGTCAAAACTTCCATATATGTAAAGCTAACTAGAACATGGATTATGTTCTTCCATATGTCCTATAACCTGAATTGATGGAGTTGCAAATGAATTAAAGGTTTTTATTAAATCCTAATGTATTCCTATATAATCTTGCATGAAGTACTATTTCTATGAATTAAATACTTGAAATAGATTATTTTACTTTTCTGCATGAACCCTAGAATGAATAGTTGTTATTTTACATATTGACTTAAATGGGTATGCATGAATACCTTTTGAGCCTAAAGAGTCTATAGAATTCCTAAATGTTTTAACTCTACTTTAACTTCCTGAATACTGTGAGTTAGAATGATGGATGATAGAGAGTCTTTATGAGTCAAGAGCTAAATTCTAAAAGAATGTTTCTAACCAAAGAGTTGATTGTTCATATGATGAATTGAGTTGAAAAATGTCCAATAAAATAATTTAACTATAGGGTTGGTGTCTTAAGAGTATGTTGAGTCTTGGGAGGAGTATTAAGCACCGATTGAGTAAGAGCAAGTTCAACTTGAACTCAATAACTATGTAGCCAGCATAGAAGAGGATTGAATCTCAAAAATTGGATGTTTCCCTATTGTCCCAATTGTCCCAAAAAGGGGACTTGATATTATTGATTATGGATCCACTGATGGGATGTCCTTTACCCTGGGAATGTATTAAATGGATGTGGTAATGACATCGCTTTATTGTATCAATACCGGCTCATAGGTGATGGTTGTCAGTTAGAGAACCTCCCATATAGGTTTTGATAGTACTTTGAGTGGATCCATCCTTGGTTGTGCCTGTTAAATATAGGTTTTGATAGTACTTTGAGTGGATTGGATTAGATGGTATATGAGTGGTCATTGTCTAAACTGTAACCTTACTTTAGACACTTGACATGATAATTGAGTTTCCTACTTTTGAGTTACTTAAGTTAATGTTATTTTACCTTTACATATTTGTTTTTTCCATTTTACATACTCGTACATTCCATGTACTAATGTCCATTTGGGCTTGCATCTTTTCATGATGATGAGATAGGTACTAGCGGTCATAACTAGATGCCCCGTTGAGGACCTATTTGCATTCAACTGATTAGTGAGTCCTCCCCTACTTTCGGAGGATATCATGTTTCTATTCTAGCTTTGAGTTTAGACTTATTTTATTCTATTTTGAGGTAGCCATGGACTTGTCATTGATACTATTTAGTTAGATGATTTCGAGGCTTCATGATCTCGCCTCAACTATACTTACCAATTAAGGTATAAGCGACCGTTGTTCAAATATAGAACATACGAGGAATAAGGTCTAGACTTTAGAGTAATTAAAATCAATTAGAATAAATTAATTGACTTATTTTCCATGGGAGGTTTGATAAAATGCAATAAATAAACCTAAATTAGAATCAAACAGCCAAGTGCATGTGTTGTGAAATCAGTAAGAGAAGTAATTAGGCTATCATATTCCCATGAATTCCTAACTTAGTATAGCCAGATAATCATAACCTTTTCTACTGTGTAGCATACAGAACTGATAAGTTATGTTCACCTAACTGTTTGATCCAGGCATTAGGCAAATTTCACTACATGATTTGATCCATCCCCAAGGTTTTATGTTACCAACCCTTACCTTGTCCTAGTATGATTATCCGTTGATCCATTCAAGTTGATTAGACGAGTGTAATCACATCAAATCCTATTATTTTATCTCTTTTCCTATTCATTACCCCTAAATCCAGTAAATAAGAATTAGGTGAGCTCTAACGTTGGCCACCATATAATACATGCATGCATATTTTTCAAGGATTACGAATTATCGGGTTTTTACTTGTTAGTTCTTCATGGTTCCCACAATACTATTTGTGGATTTAGCTACTCATGTTCATTGTAGATGAAAGAATCATGTTAGGGGAAAACATAATTAAATACTTACAATGATGAATTGAAGGACACAAAGTCCAAAATCTTCACAAAATTCACAATGTTATAACTCAAAAGTAATGTCAAAAGCAATCGACAAGAACAAAGTAATAATCTTCAGTAACAAGTTTTGGGCATTCTAACTACTCTCTTTATAAAAAATAACCTAAAAACCTATTTATAATAAGTGGAAACCAAATCTTAAACAAATTAGGAAAACTAGAATGAGGAAATCAGACGAGCATAATTACGAGCCGTATATGAAATCATAGACCATGACTGGCCTTCGTAGACTGCATTGCTAAAAATCTATCTTCAACGTACGAACCATTCCTATGGTCCGTAAGAGGTCTCGTCTGATAACTCTTCAGAAAATCTTCAAAATCCCTTATCCTCCAGGCACAAACTAATATACGATCCATCACCTCACTTATGACCCGTGGGAGCCTTCGTCTGGTAACGGTTCAACACTTATGTTTACTTTCTAATCTTTAGAACACAAACAAGTATACGAGCTATCGAGTGGTCTATAGCCTATTTGGTAACACGTATCTTCAACTTTACAAATTAGCTTTTCACTAGATCTATCTCAAGAAACCCATCTACATCTCATGGTATAAACCATGGCCCGTAGAAAGCCTCATGAAATCTCTAAATTCTACAATCCGCCTAACTTGGCCCAAAAACATCCCGACTCCTGAAATCCTACAAAATCGACACAAAAAACACATCAAACCTACTAATATCACTTTGAGAACATAACAAAATTCTAAGTTTAAAGCATCAAAAGTATCATATTTTGGCGGCACATCAATACCCTTAACTTAAAATTGTTGCTTGTCCTTAAGCAATGAACTCAATCTATATAAGCAATACAACATCACACAGACTTCAGTCTCATGGCATACATTTTTTCTCAATCAATCGTAGATACCCAGTCAAACTCATCTGCATGTATACAAGAAAGTTATCAAACTAACATATGTAGACCAATGTTTGATAGAGCAACTATGACAAACAAGGCAACATAGATAAGTAATAATCACCAAAATAGGCTAGGGTCAATCAATGTAATCCAAGTGCTCTCACAAAAAGGAGTCCTATATTTTACTCAGAATGATATGTTTAAAATTCAATACTCAAGATCATCACAAATTGTCGCCCTCACAACAGATATTCAAACTCTGTGTAGAGTAACATAGGCTTGCCCCTTTACTCATGACCAATACATCCGACTAGTTTACTTAGGATCACTATAGGACTTTCTTAGCTTGTAGTATAGGCTCAGGGGCTTTGGCATGATATTTTTTTTAAATATAGTGACTAATCGCCCTCCTTGACTTTGCTCTAATTTTCATTTTTGCGCTACCAACATTGGCATTTTTCAACTCATAGATCCCTTTTTTCTATTTCAAACACTTTCGTGTGCCTTATTCTAATTTTCAGCTTAGTGCCTTTTATTTTTTCTAATTCTTTTGAGTTTTATCTCACAGTTTAGGCATCTATTTCTTTTCTAACACCCACTTCAAATTTTCCCTTTTTTATTAGATCACTATGCTTCCTTCCCTGTTTGGTGTGATTTTCTTACAACAACTACCCTCAGCTTAGGCTTTTGGCCTGAGTTGAGGTGCAAAATATCCAACCTATTAACCAAGGCCACTTTTGGTAGCCATCCTCAACTTAGGAGTTTAGCCAGAGTTGAGGTGCGCAATATTCAAGAAGGGACCAACGCTGATTTCAGGATTACATAGACAAAAGGCTTGGTTATTCAAGTATCTACAAAGAAAAGGGTACATGTAAAGCTGAAACATCAGGAAAAAGGGATACATAAAGCATTTGTTTGGTTTTTTTAAGGCTATGTGGACTAACATGAATAATGGCCTATGATCTTTTTCTAATCAACTATCCTACAGTCTTAGTCAGAATAACAGGGAAAGTTCTTAATTGAAACACAGTATACGAATCATACAATAAACTTACACGTACTGAGAACTGAATAGACTATCAACCTAGACTCTCAGATCATGCTTTTTACTACAATTAAGTCCTAACTTATCAGAACAAATACTGTCAGTCACTGATTCAATATGGTTGCCATCAAAACTACCCAACAGGTAAGCATTCATTGTTCAACAAAAACTAACATATGCCATATATATCAGTAAAATATGCTGCTACTACTACTACTACTACTACTACTACTACTACTACTACTACTACTACTACTACTACTACTACTACTACTTACACATCCTAAACATGTTGGTTTAACAGAAATAGATGTCCTTAGGGAAAAATCACAGGGAATAAAACCCTGTGGACTCAAAAAATGGGATAGATATAGGCCTTGATTACTCAAACTTCACTGGGACCTATAACTACCCACACTCCATCAAAAAATATTCGCATTGTCCTGAATGCAACTGAATAAATCAAAATATGATATTAGGGTCAAAAAAGGAACATACCTGGGCACTTAAGTACCAGTCTCTATCTATATATCACAACCCTCAGCGTGTTGGGTGGTCTCCTCAGTGGTGGCATCATGTTGGAAGGTTCAACACCCCTCATTAACTCCTACTCTCATGACTGCTGCTCTAACTCATCTACAATGAAGGCTCGTCTAGCAACCTTAAACTGCTCACCCTCCATCCTCATAGCCTCTTATTTGGTAAAATTCAGATCATCAGAATCAAGACGAGGCCACTTCCCTAAAGCATAAACCAGAGAATTATCAACAAATAGGTCCACCACCTTAGAAGTATCGATAATAATGAGAATCACAAAAGATGTGGATGATGCTTCCCTCATCTTAGTGCGAAGCTACTGGATCTCTATCCAGATGGTTGTCAAATTAGGAGTTTGGGTTGATCTAAGGCTTTGCTCTACTTGCCTTTTGAATACATCAATATAGCCATGAAATATTGCAAGTCTCTCCCCAATGATTGCCAAAAAATATGCTTGTGTGTGCTTTTTAGACTTTTTATTGCCTTGCAAATCCAAGGACATATCTACTACAACAACTGAGTCAACTGAGACTCAGTAGGAACCTTTCGCTATACCAAAGTCTTAATTGACTCCGTAGACATACATATTGTGCCTGTGGAGGGAGAACATATAGGCATGGCCTCTAGTACAGTAGTAGTAGGCCCTACATCCCTCTCAGTATCCATTTATGAGGGACCATTAGTTTCTGGAGCAACAGTAGTGGTGGAAGTAGGCTCAGGCAGTGGTGCTTTGGCAAACATCTACAGGTAGATGCGGTGCTCATTGAGTAGCCATAAGATTCTCATAATCCTTTATCAGGCTGGTATCTTGAGTACTCTAAACATCAGTAATCGTGTCCATATTGGGTAGGATATCCACCCTCGCCTGTATGGATAGTTTGTGAATCTAGCATAGGAACAGAATCAATGTGGACCTTTTCAATGCCCACTCGGATATCTCCTTGCTATACAATAAGAAAAATTTATATCATAGCCAGCAATGATACTGGGAACCAAAACAATGTGGTCCAACATCAAAGTATTATCCACCTGAGTAGGCTAATTTTATGTACGCACAACAGTCCACCAAAAATTGCCGGCAAAACTAGATATCCAATTAGGGTCCTAGCCCTACTCAACTATGTGATTTGTGATCCATCTCATCAGAATGACTTTCTGGGCTATATCTCTCATCAACCCTCAATCCTTGGTCTAGCTCAACCTATAATCACTATTCTTTTATGGTCATAGGGGCCCAGTACTCGAGACTAAATAGAAATCTCTAGATAGTGGACTTGGATAGATCAACGGGGACTTCATACACCATTGTCTATATAAGCGGGGCTATGTAAAGAGTTCCCTTTCTTTGGGGTCATCTGAATGATGGTAGCAGTATAAGATGAATAAAACTCTCGAACTATAGTTGGGAAGTACTTCCCTAATGCGACTGCTAACTAATCCAAGTGGTACCATATCATGGTGTCCCAGAGCATAGGAGCACTGTCAAATCCAGATGTAATGATCCAAGGCTCCTAAAAATAATGCAGGACTATCGATCCCTATCATCCTATAGAACGTCTTCCCTGTATATGTTTTGCATGCCATGGACACACCATCGACTCATCAGTACAATTGGAGATGCTAGTGCTAGGGTAGACTCAGCAGACTTAGGTCCTAACTCTTCTCTTAAACCGGAGTCATCTCCATCTTTGGACCCTGATCGAGACCCCTTGTAGGAGTCTGTCATTTGTATCAACCTGCTCTACTGGGCACCTTCCTTGTCAAACTTAGGAGGACGAGCATCTATGGCCTGTTTCTAGGCTGGCACTATCTATCTAGATGCTGCCCTAGTGTGTCATTGCTCAACACCCTCGTCTGGCTAGATGTTGAGCACCTCTAAGTATCTACTGGCCTGAGGACTACCCTTGGTATTTGTAGGCTCTTCATGTAGTTGGGTCTGCAAGATCCATATCTTATCTTCTTAGGATGGGGAGCCATAGTACCTGAAAGCACCAAAACAAAAATGTTCACAGAAGGTCCTATCAAGGCTCACCTATGGGCCGTACAAGGCCTTTGTAGAAAACATGACATAGTAACTTTGGCTACTAGTAGTGTACATATGATCCTAGTCACAACCTGTAGCAGGAACAATGAGTCATAGATTAGGTTATTGTTACAACATAAGAAATCATGACTTGTAGGTATGAAATCTATGAACCCTGTTTACGGGCTATATTATGAACTACAACTCGTAAATAGGTTTGTCCGGTAACATCTCAAAAAAATCAAGTTGCTGGTATCTACTTACAAGGGGTAACTAAAGTCTGTAGAGTAATTCATGGGTTGTAGAAGACCCTCGTGCTATTGAAAACAACAACCTGAGTGTTCTAAGTTTACTATTCGATTGCACTTGTCAACAAGCACTACAAATTCAGCTAAGCCCCAGTCAAGTTACAATTTAATGAATTTTTCAAGCATAATGACTAGATCATAGCAATAGGGTACACAAATTTAAATAACATCAAAATAATGGCACCCAAACCAAGTCAAACACATTCAAGATACATTCTATGCATTCCCATTCAATTGAAACTCATGTATACGCATATTACCACCAAGCCTACCTAAAACTAAACAATTCACTACCCTACCCTTCATTCATCAATTCGCTCAGATATATGCAACATTAGACTACCACTATTTGGTCAATAATTGCTCATATCATCATTCAAGCCCCGCAACCACTTATTCAAATCTAGCAAGATAATTTAGTTCAACTCAGATGACACATGATTACTCAATTTTATACTATGGCACTCATAATAATACACATTTTTCATGGCCAATTTACTCAATTTTATCATCTCATTGTTCAATCATGCACTACGTTATTGATTTTAACAAGATAATCCATATAACTCAGACAAATAGGGAATATATAACTCCAAACAATGATACACACATCAATTTACTTGTTCATAGGACAATATGTATAATCACATAGTGATGATTGGACAAGAAACTCAATTCTCAAGCAACACCAAAAACTAGGGCAAGAAAATCATACTTCCAATGTCATTAGTATCTCACACTAATAACAAAAATTTTCCAACAAAAATGAAATGTCAAGAGGAGTACATACCGAAATATGAGACAAAGTCTAAGAACTAGCAAGAAAAATCAAAAAAATGGATGCCCTGGGTGTGCCACAATAGTGTGTCTGTTATCGAAAAGTGGCCGAAAAATATTGTGGTATGGGGAAGAGTGATTGGAATTTGCGAACAGAGGGTAGGGTTAGGGTATATTTTGAAAATATGATGTAATAAGGGGTAATTAATTTTACCCCTTTTTTATTCAGCTGACTGAGTTGTGTTTAAGTTTTATTATGATTCCACAAAACCCAGATTAAGGGAAATAAGACTTTTTACAGCCTACAAGACCTGGTCTTGTGGTTTTAGAATACTATTTTCAAGGACTTGGCTACTACAATGCCTTCTACAAGTCATAGGGTGTCCTACAACTCATAGGTTGGGTCCGTAAGTACCCCCATCACTTAGCAAAATTTTAGAATCTTACCTGAAGTCCACGAACCCCATTCATAGCCTGTAGTTGTATCTATAGACCGTAAAGTTGGCTCGTGGACTAGAGTGCACAATTTTTTTTATTACTAGAAATAGTTCTACAAGTTAGTATATGGGTCGTGGTGTAAACCATGGCCCATGGAACCGGTGGTAGAACTAACTTTTCTCTCTTTTTTGCACTGGTTTGTTGCCTTAACCCTGTTCCTACACGTTCTCATCCAAATAAACTGTTACCCTATAATTTACCAGTCTATGTGTCCAAAATTACAATCAAAGCATGTAAATTGAACTACCTATGAGTCCAAAAAGCAAAACTAACAAAAATACATAAAACATACATCTAATATCTTTGGTTGCCTCCCAAGTATTGCCTGATTTATTGTCATGGCACAACTTAGACAATTTGGTTACTTAGATTTCACCAAGTGTCCATGATTCCACTGTCAATACCTCCTCAGCATTGCCAAAGTATGGCTTGATCCTTTGTCCATATGAACTTTGTGCCATTCTTCTTCCAACTCAACAACCCCATGGTGGAAAACATGACTAACTTTGAAAGGTCCTACCTATTTAGACTTGATTTTTCCATGAAGCAACTTCAACCTTGAGTTATAAAGCAAAACCAAATATCCTGGTGTGAACTAGCAATGCTCAGCTCGATGATCGTATTACAACTTTATCCTTTGCTCATATAGGCTGTGCTCTCAAATGTCCTCAGACGAAACTCATCAAGTCCATTAAGTTGGCTTAGCCTTGGGTTTGCATCATCACTCCAATCCAAATTTAGCTTCTTAAGTGCATATATCCCCTTGTACTCACGCTCTATATGTAAGTGACAAGTTTTAGTAAAAACAAGTTGGTAAGGAGACATACCTATGGGAGTTTTGTATGTTGTTTGATACGGCCATAATGCATCAATAAGCTTCTGCAAACAATCTGTCCGATTTGCATTCACAATTTGGATAGAATCTATTTAATCTCTCTATTAGACACCTCAACCTGCCCACTTGTCTATGGATGGTAAGGCATTGCACTCTATGCTTCACCCCATATTTTTTCAACAAGAGCTTTGAACAATCAATTGTAAAAATATGAACCTCTATCGCTAATGATTGCCTGAGGAGCGGCAAACCTAGATAAGATGTTTATTTTTAGGAACGTTGTAGCACTTTACCTTCATTATTGGGAAGCATCACTGCTTCCAGCCATTTTGTGACATAGTCTACAGAAACCAAAATATACTTATTCCTATAAGAACTGATGAACGACCTCATAAAGTCTATCCCCCAAATATCAAACAACTCGATCACCATAATAGGCATAGGGGGAGCTCATGCTTGTGGAAAACACCACCTTCTCTCTAGCTTCTATCACAAGCCTTAGCATAGTCATGGGCATCTTGGTGGATGGTTAGCCAAAGTAGCCACACTATAAGATTTTGTGTGATGTCTGGATTTCACTATGATGCCCACCGACCAAGGATGAATGACAAGCCTCCAAAATGCTTACCATATTACCTCAAGAACACAATGATGAATAATCCTATCTGGAAAGACATGAAACAAATACGGATCATCCTAGAAAAACTTTCTCGCATCAGGCATAAACTTATGGTAGGAAAGAAGTCAAGTTTTATGGCACAACATCACTAACTAAGTAGTTAGCATAATCCGCAAACCATGGTATCAAATCATGAGATGCTACTAACACTCTCTCATTAGGGAATGAATCATCAATCTCTACCCCATCATTGAATTTTTCCATGGCCTCATCCTTAAGTCTGGATAGGTGGTCTGCAACCTAATTTTTTGTTCCCTTTCTGTCAATTACCTCAAAGTCAAACTCTTGAAGAAGAATTACCCATCGAATCAAAGTTTTGCATACTGCTTTTCCACCATATACCTAAATGTTAAGTGGTTAGTATGTACAATGACTTTTGTCCCCAAAGATATAATCTAAACTTCTCGAATGCAAAGACAACTGCAAGTAACTCCTGCTCAGTGACAGTGTAGTTTTACTATGCTGTATTTTAAGGCTTTACTAGCATAGTAAATAAGATGTAAAATCTTCTCTCTATGCTTTACTAATACCATACCAAGTGCAACCCTATTTGCATCACACATAATCTCAAAGGGATGAATCCAATTTGGAGCAACTATGATAGGCGTCGATATCAACCTCTACTTTAACCCTTTAAATGCTTTCAAACGTGCATCATCAAACATGAACTTAACATCCTTCTAAAGTAGCTTGCACAAAGGGTATGAAATTTTGAGAAGTCCTTTATGAAGCATCTGTAGAAGTCTGCATATCCTAAGAAACTTCTCACACCTTTAAAAGAGATAGGTGGAGGAAGCTTCTCAATCACCTCAGCTTTGACTCTATTAACCTTAATACCTTTAATGGCAATTTATTTCCCAACACAATACCTTTCTTTACCATAAAGTGACATTATTCCTAATTCAACACAAGATGACATTCTTCACATCTCTGAAGCATATCTGCAAATACGTCAAACAATCTTTGAATAAATCTCCAGCCATACTGAAGTAATCTATAAACACCTCAATAGTGTCCTTCACCATATCTGAAAAGATAGACATCATGCATCTCTGGAATGTCACCAGTGTATTACACAATCGGAATGGCATCCTTTTAAATGTGAGGGTGCTATAGGGACATGTAAAAGTTGTCTTCTCTTGGTCCTCTAAAGTGATAAAAATCTATCTGTAGCTCGAATAACCATCAAGAAAATAGTACCAGCCTTTACTTACCAAGCGATCTCGCATCTAGTCCATGAATGGCATAGGGAACTAATCTTTCTCAATCAATGAATTGAGCTTATGATAATCCATGCAAATCCTCTAACCTATAACTGGCCTCATGAGAATAAACTCATTGCTATCATTTTGGACCATAGTGATACCTCCCTTCTTTTGAACTTATTGGACCGGACTCACCCATTCACTGTTAGCAATTGAATATATCATACCTGTCTCCAACCACTTAATGGTTTCTTTGAGCACAACCACTTGGATCGGTGGGTTGAGACATCTTTGGTGTCAATACTCGACTTGTAATCCTTAACCAGTTGAATCTTGTGAGTGCATATGCCAGGTGGGATAACAATAATGTCTGCAATTGTCTATCCAACAACATTTTTGAATCACTGGATTACCAATATAATGCCTCCACCTATTCGTCATTAAGATCTGCTGCAATAATAACAGGTAAAGTATTATTAGTACCTAAAAACATATACCTCAGATGGGCTAGAAGAGCCTTTAATTCTAACACTGATGGCTCCTCAATGGATAGTCGAGTTGATGAGGACTCACGATTCTTCAAATCTAACTCAAGCTTGAGTTGGTGCTTTTGATAACTATGCACTCTGAGTGCCTTAATCGTATCATCATAGCTTGGGATGTCATCACTCTCAAATTTCATCAACATAACCTTAAAGGTTTTAACACCTAGTCTTTCCTCAATTGGTACCTCAGATTGTACTTCATCAATACACTCAATAACAGAGACCACTTTCAGATCATCAGGTTTCTTCATGGACTTAAAGACATTGAAGATAACTTCTTCATCATTTAATCTAAACTTGACTTAACCCAACTTCATATCCACTAGTGCTTGCCTAGTGGCTAGAAAGTGTCTTCCCAAGATGATTGGGACATCAAAGCCAACTTCACAATCAAGTATCACGAAGTCTGAAAGGAATATAAAATTCTCAACTCAGACTAACACGTTATAGAATATCCTCACAGGCTTCTTCACAGTCTTGTTTGTCATTAACATCCATATTATAGTCGATGTAGGGGCTCCTAAGCCTAACTGCTTGTCTACTGCAAGAGGCATTAAGCTGATGATGGCTCCTAAATCACATAATGTCTTTCCAAAGTTGAAGAATCCGATGGTGCAGGGTATGGTGAATTCCCCAAGATCCTTCTTTTTTTACACTAAGGACCTTATAGCAATAGCTCCGCAATAGTGAAACTCATGAGTAAAATCCTGGATCACAGTCGTCTTCTTGGACACAAGATCCTTTATAAACTTTGCATACTCGGGCATTTGCTCCAATGCATCAATAAGAGGGAGATTAATAGATAATTACTTCAACACAGATCCTCTTCTTTCTTCTTGAGTCTCTGAGAGAAAGGTGATTGAGGCCTAGGTATAGGCTTTAGCTTCCTAGATTTAACCACTTCATTGCTCGCTTCATCCTTGGTTTCTTCATCCTCCATCTTTGCATCCTTGCTTTCTGCCATTTCCTTATGAACCACAACATCATCTACTATCATTGGTGGGCCGATTGTTTGCTTTCCACCTCGTATGGTCATTATTATGCACTACCCATCACTTTTTGGATTCTATATTATATCACTTAGCAATATACCCTTTTGACACTAGCTTAATTATGTAGACATCTGACTAAGTAGTTGCTCCAATTGCTTAATAGCCACATAACGAGATTCAATCTTCTTATTAATACCTGAAATGTCATCTTTTATTCTCTTTAAAGTCTTATCTTGGATGTTAGCCTTCTTTAACAAATTATCAAACATCTCTCAATCTTTGAACTACAGCCCCAGAATTATGATTATGTGATAGGACATATGGACCATTTATGTACACATCTCTATGACCCCAATCACCATCTCTGTCTCATCCCTTATTTCTGTCATAATAACCACCTAATTATTATAGTTCTAATCTTGATTCCCTTGATCATTGCGCTAATAGTCCTGGTTGAACCTTTAAACATTGGTCCAAAAGCCCCCCATCTGATCAGTCACAACGCAAGTATCCTCCTTTTAGTATGGCTCCTCATACATGGGTGCACATGGTGACTAAGTACATTCACTTGATCTTGAGTTTGCTTCATCAGCAAACTCACATCAGTAGTAATCCTAGCCAACTCTTGCATCACATCTTCATTGATCTAGGCCTGTTTTGGATTCATACTCACTGTAAAAGAGCTCTTACTCATCGACTTATTCGTTATTCCCTATGCATGATTTGTCTTGTCTACCTTCTCTAGTCGCTCAGTAACAACCAAAAAAGTGTAATCCAAGAATGAGCCTCCCATTATGATGTCAACAACTACTTTACAATTATCATCTAGTATCGGATAAAAGATTTCCACTAAAAAATCATCAACTATCGTATAGTCTGGAACACTTCTCAAGAAGTTTGTGAACCATTCCCATGTAGTACTTAATCAAATTACCAAACAATTGCTCGAAGTTGTTTATCTAATCATTCAACTTCAACTTCTTTGATTTGGGAAAATACCTCTCCAAAAAGGCTTTCTGCATTTCAGCCCAAGTAGCGATAAAACTCTGGGGAAGCTTGGCTAACCATACTATTACTTTGCATGTGAGAGATAACGAAAAGATACAAAACCCAATGTTATCCATAGAAAAATTTTGATTTCTCATCATGCTCTTACAGATGAAAGTAACATTGAGTAGATAGTTATGTTGATACTCTAATGGTAAGCCCGTGAACAACCTTCTACTTTACAACATCTACAACAAGCAACTTGATACAACAAACTTAGTATCCTACGGTAAAGGAGGCAACATAATAACTTCGGTGATATCTACTTCCATAGGGTCAAGTCTGTATGGATTCCATGCATTAGCAGTGGCTTGTTGTCCTTGTGGGAGTAGATTCACATCCTCAAGTAATGGTGGGTCATCATTCTTCAGATTATGTGTAAGGTTTGCAACATTATTTGCATTTTCCTGGGCATTCTTTGTAACGCCTTCTGGATATCAAATGAAGTCAAGGAAATGCCTCGACTACAAGTATTGGGCATAAACTACACCTGTGTGCTAAAAGAAAACTAAAACAACAAATATATAAAATAAATAAAATGAGGATTAACTCACAAATCACCTAATTAAACCAATCTAATAATCGCATTCCCCGAAAATAGTGCTAAAATTTGATCATGCCCAAACCATACCTCCCAATTAAGGTATAAGCAGTCGTTATTTAAATATAGAACCTAACAATAGTTAGGGTCATTCCATGAGAAATAAGGTCTAGACTTGGAGTAATTAAAACCAATTAGAATGAATTAATCAACATATTTCCCTAAAAGGGGGAAACGTCGATAAAATATAATAAATAAATCTTAACTAGAATCAAACAACCAAGTGTGAGTGTTATGATATCAGTAAGAGAAGTAACTAGGGTATAGGATTCCCCATGAATTCCCAGCTCAGTATAGCCAAATTATCATTTCCAGTGTGTGGCATGCAGAACTAGTAAATTATGTTCACCTACCCTTTGATCCAGGTGTTAGGTAAATTTCACCCTGTGATTTGATCCATCCCCTAGGTGTTGCATTACTAACCCTTAACTTGTCCCAATAAGACCATCCCTTGATCCGTTTAGATTGATTAGACGAGTGTAATCACATTGAATCTTGTTATTCTATCTCTTTTCCAATTCATTAACCCCTTGATCCAGTAAGTAAGAATTGTCTGAGTTTTAATGTTCGCCACTGTTAAAAGACAATCAAAATGAAGATAATACATACATGCTCAATTTCCAAGGAGTATGAATTATCTAGTTTTTACTTTATTTATCCTAACAACAACAACAACATACCCAGTAAAATCCCACAAGTGGTTTGGGGAGGGTAGAATGTACGTAGACCTTACCACTACCTTATAGAAGTAGAGAGGTTGTTTCCTGGGAACCATCATCTCAAAACCCATAAGCAGAAAGGACTAAATATGACAAAAAGAAAAGGGAAGGGAACACAAGGAGTGACTAGTAATGAATAGCACATAGCAATATGTAAGTACGATACAACTAACACATATAAGACAGATAATAAGAATATAGAAAAGGAAAACACGTCCTCCACCTAACCCATGCATCGACCTAACCCTGCCAATTAGCCTAGTCACTTTGTTAATCCTAGTTGTAGATTTAACTACTCATGTTTGTTGTAGATGAAAGAATCATGTTAGGGAATAGCATAATTAAATACCTACAATAATGAATTAAAGAACACAAAATCTGAAATCTTCATGAAATTTACAACGTTATAACTCGAAAGTAATGTCAAAAGTAATCTACAAGAACAAAGTAATAATCTCAAGTAACAAGTTTTGGACATTCTAACTGCTCTCTCTGTCTAAAGAAAACTAAAAACCTATTTATAATAAGTGGAAACCAAATCCTTAATGAAATAGGAAAACTAGAATCGGGAAATCAGATGAGCATAGTTACGGGCCGTAGATGAAATCATGGCCCGTGATTGGCCTTCATAAATACACTACAAAAAATCTATCTTCCACAAATGAACTAATCCTATAGACCTTTTTCTGACTTATGGTCCTTAAGAGGTTTCATATGATAACTTTTAGAAAATCTTCAAAATCTCTGAACCTCCAAGCATGAACTAGTATACTATCTATGGGAGCCTTCCTTTGGTAATGATTCAACACTTATGTGTATTTTCTGATCTTCAGAACATGAATAAGTATACGGGCTGTCAAATGGTCTACGGTCTATCTGGAAACACATATCTTCAGCCTCTGAAAATCAGTCTTTCACTAAATCTATGTCATAAAATCCATCTACAACTCATGGAATGCACCACAGCCCATAGAATGCCTCGTGAAACCTTTAAATTTTGCAATCCACCTAAGTTGGCCCAAAAATATCCCAATTCCTGAAATCCTACAAAATCAACACAAAAACACATCAAACCTACTAACATGACTTTGAGAACATACAAAACTCTAAGTTTAAAGTATCAAAAGTGCCTTATTTTGGTGACACATCACTTCATAGACTAGATTGTCGAGTTGTGATTGGATTATATTTTTTGTTAGTTTCTTTCGTGCTAGTCATAATCAGTTGATTGATAAATGGTTTGCGTTTTGGCCTTTGATTATCGAATAGTTATTGCTTTCTAATAAGTATTTCTTGAATCATTGATGTCTTAAGCGGTTAGATCATGATTAAATAAATCTGATGAGGCCAAGTGATTTGCTTGGGGGCTAGCAGTAGTCTCTGAGTGCCAGCCATACGAAGGGTACCCTTCTGGGGTGTGATAAAATGGTTCTTATGTTCTTCCTCACTCGAGAGCAGACCAAGATGTCATCAATGAACACTACCACAATAATGTCAAGAAAAGGCTTAAAGATCTGATTAACTAAATCCATGAACACTGCTGAAGCATTTGTCAACCCAAAAGACACGATTAAAAACTCAAAGAGATCATACACCATCCAGCATGCAGAACTAGTAAATTATGTTCACCTACCCTTTGATCCAGGTGTTAGGTAAATTTCACCCTGTGATAATGTCTTTCCAAAGTTGAAGAATCCGATGGCCTTACCCTTAATTGATGAGAGCCAGACCATAGATCGATCCTGGACAAAATGACTAGCCCTTTACAATTGGGCAAACAAATCATCTATCATTGAAATTGATACTTGTTCTTTATGATAACCTTGTTCAATTTCTAGTCATCGATACATATTTGAAGCGAGCCATTCTTCTTCCTTACAAAATAGGGAGTACCCTATGGAGACCTACTTGGCCTAATTAAATCATTTTCCAACAAATCTTTAAATTTTTCATTCAGCTCTTTTAATTCTGTCGGGCCATACGATATGGGGAAATTAAAATAGGTTTGGTATCATAAAGAAGATCTATACAAAAGTCTATTTCTCTTCCAAGAGGAATACCAGATAGGTTATTGGGAATGGGAGCCGACTCAAGAGAAGGGATCTCACAATTAATGTCCCTAACCCTTATAATATGATAGGCATAACCTTTTAAAATTTTCTTATGTGATTTAAGGTAAAAAATGAATTGGCTCTTACATACCGAATTGGTGCCCTCACACTCATGGATAGACTTATTAGGGAATTGGAATTTGACCTTACGAGTTCTACAATCTATGGATGCATGAGATCCATGCAACCAATTCACACCAAGAATGATGTCAAAATCAACCATATTAAATTAAAAAAGACCACAAGGAATGACTTTTATGTAAAATTAATACAGGACAATCTCAATAGATACTTTTTGCTACAATTGACTCACCGACGGGGGTACAAATCAAAAAAGGTTCCAATAAGACTTCAAGATATATATTAAACCTATTTGAAAGAAAAGGTGTGACAAAAGATAAATTGGTATTCAAATCCAATAATGCATACACATCAAAAGTAAAGACCTTTAACATGTCGGTAATAACATCGAGAGTCTCTTTAACTTCTTACCTTGAATGGAGAGCATAAAACCAATTTATGCATTAATAACCACCATTAGTTGTCCACCTTGAACTTCTTATCCCTGGGGACTAGCACGATACCTACTACTACAATCCTTGGCATGATGATTGAATATGCCACACATGAAGAATGCACTGGAGTTGGCCAAACATTCCTTTTTATCGGACCACCCACATTTCTTGTAAGTGGGATAAGTTTGAGCACTTGGACCACCTCCTTGAACCCTAGGCTTTTTCCTTTTTCCTTGTTGAATATTTGATGAAGAGTGTTGGTTGGACCTTGTCTAATGTGCCTTTGCCCACCTTGAATCCTTCTATTACCACCACTTCTGGACCTTTGGTTAGAGAAGCCATCACCATCAACTCGGGCTTTCTTGAAATCCCTAGACTTATCCCTTATCTTTTCATCCTCTATTTGTTCTGTATAGGTCATATATCTAGAGATATCCATCTACTTGACTATCATGGCCATCTTACACTCTTTGGACACCAAACTTGAGATGTCAGAGATGAACTTGCTCATATTTTTCCTCGGATCAACAATTATGAAAGGTGCATACCTCGATAACATGGTGAATTTAAGGGTACACTCCTTCATATGCATGTTTTCTTGGAGAAGGTTGATGAACTCTTGAATCTTGGCATCTCTTAGCTCTAATAGAAAGAACTGATATAGGAAGGTACTCTTGAATTCCTTCCGCTCAATGAGACCTACATCTTTACCTCTCTCCACCACCCATCGATCATACCATACCTTAGCCACAACTTTGAATAGGCATAAAGCTCGACCTTTTTATTTGGAGACACACCAATAATTGCCACAATTTTATAAACCTCATCAATGAACTCTTAAGGGTATTCATTCACCTTAGAGCCATGGAATTCAGGTGGATTCATCCTCTTGAAGCCTCAGATCCTTATAGTCAGAGTAGGTACTTTAGGAGGAGCAACACCTTGGTTGGTCACACATTGAGCTAACGTAGTGATAACATTCTGGAACTTCATATGGGTGACCACCTCCTTATGGGGAGCTTAATGTACCAAAGAGCTTGGGCCTTATTTAGATCAACCTCTCTTAGCATGGGTGCTTTTCTTGGAGACATTTTTTGAAAAGTAAAAAACAATTATTTGTTAGATAGAAGAGGTCTTATGAAAATTCTAAGGCACGACATGAAATTCATATATGTCACGCCCCAAATCCCGTTTAGGCGGACTGGCACCCGTTGCCGATAAGGCCCGGGAGAACCAACTATAACCCTGTCCTTTCTATATGCAATGTAATGAATTTCACCTTCAACAT
>DF364012.1:21459-31953 GCA_000787875.1 Solanum virginianum | reverse complement strand
GAGCTAGAATTGCCAACGTTGAAGAAAAAGGAGTTTTCTTGCTCAAATAACACCTCCACGCTACTTAGGAAACTCAATATAGTGGAGTAACACCAACAATTAATTTGTAGAATGAAAGAAAGGAAATTTTGATTGTTTTTCTCCCCCAAACCCGAGAGCTCCTTTGGGTGTTCTTGTTCTTGTGTGCTAATTTTCTAAGTGGAAATAATTTGGAACATAAGAGATATTATATGTGTATATATCTACACCACTCTTGGCCCACACTATACACTTGTACCAATTGAAAAGTAACACCATTTAAGTGGGGCCCACTAGATGTTCTAGATTTCTTTCTAAGTATAGAATTTTTTTTAAAGAAGGCAAAAGATAGTCTTATATGTATATATGCACATATATATATATAAAATAGATTTCAACATGAGTCAAGTGGGGTACCACTCTATTCTCCAAGACCCCAACTTTGCAATATTCTAATTTGGCCCCAAACTTTCTAATAATACCTCTTTGGTCCTAAATTTTTTAATAATGACACTTTGGTACCAAATTTTCCAATAATGTCACTTTGGTTCCAAATTTTTATAATTGCTCCAATGCACGAAATGCAAGTTCTAACATATCTCTGGCCTAATTTGACCATTCCAGGGGTAATAGAACTGTCAAAATTCTGTTTTGAGGATGTTTATTTGCATTTTTTTTTATCGAAATCAACTTTTCAAGTTATATGAATCTTGAAATATGAAAAACTATACAAAATTCAAACGAGTGACCAAGCGACCGAGTTATCAGTGTCATCACGTCATAAATGACGTAGGATCGCTACAGAAAAACTCTAAATGCTGTAAAGATTGGAGAGTAGAGGAAATGACCTGGTGAATCATTACAAAATTCAAATTATGTATCCAAAAATAAATCAATGTTAAATTATGATTCCATATCACAAGTTCAAATAAATCCCTTTTTCAAACAAATGTTGAGATTAAGAGACTCAAAAGTATCTTTTAGGGGTTGTTTGGTGTGAAGGATAACTAAAGTTAACCATGGGATAAAAATTTAGTAGCACTTAAATGTCTGTTTGGTCGGCAAATGTGGGATAACTTATCCTGGGACTAATAAATAGTGCCGGAATAAGTTATCCCTCCTTTTGGGTGGTATACTAATCCTGGGATAACTTATCCCAGGATAAAAAGGGTTAGTGACAATAATATCCTTTTTATACCCACTTTGTATATTTAAATTATTTTTAATACAATATATAATAATATTCACAATCTTCACTCCTTATTTTTATAATACTTCTTCATATTTTTCTATTAAAAATTACACTATATAGTATTATTTTTATTGATATTTCTTATGTTTTTTATATTTTGTTTTTTCATAAATACTTTTTTCCTTTAACAAACTTAATAATGCAAGTTCTATTTATAAATTAAATAAAAAAGTTTTATTTTAAATGCATACATTATTATTATGGAAATACACACCCAGAAATATTTAAGTTAAATAAGATGAAAGGTTTATTTTAAAAATGAATATTGAATAATTAAAGTTAGCAAAGAAAATACATTAAAAACTAAAAAAGTGAAGGGTATTTTTATAAACAAGTAACATATTCTTAAAATTTATCCAACAAACCAAATACTCAATAAGAAATAACATCAACATAACTTATCCCATCATTATTAATCCCAACATAATTTATCTCATCATAACTTATTTCATTATAACTTGTATTCAAACCAAACAATCCCTCACTTTCTAAATAGATACTTAAAATGGGTATTATGGATACAACCAAAATTTCACTTAAAAAAAATTAAAATAAGGAAGAATAAATGCACGGAATCTTTTTAAAAAATTCAATATCTACTTTAAATATATGTTGAATAATTTTAATTTTATATAAATAATATAATTTTTCATCCAGAAAAATTAAATATATTTGTTATCCCAAAAAATGATCGACTCTTTTCGAAAATCTGATTCGATGCCCAATTGATTTAAGCACAAACCAAATTGAAAGAAAACACAGATTCGCCACCTAATTTTAAGGATAATTAGGAAATCAATTAAAATCTTAAAATCTTCAAAACCCTAACAAAAAAGTTTGAAAAATCTCAAAAAAACTGGTAAGGGTTCAATTTCCACTTTGAGAAGAAATTAATCACTCAAAATGGCCGCTAACATGCGGTCGACCGACGATTAGACAGTTTGACTAACTTTTGAAAATATTTGACTGAATTTAAAAAGAGTTGACTAGATTTTGAAGAGAGTTGGTTAGATTTTGAAGAGAGTTGACTGAATTTTGAAATAATTGACTGAGTTAAAAATAATTGGTTAGATTTGAAGGTTTTTTCAAATTGAAAGAGTTGCTTAATTTTGAAAGAAGTTGATTAAACTTTGAAAGAAATGACCAACTTAACTCCCTTTTCTTTTTGTAGTGAAGTCTTTATGGAGGTTAACATAAATGGCAAACATGTTGGGGAATTTAACTAGATTAAAAATAAGACAAAAGTTAGCATCCAAATATATACATATAAAATACGCAAAATAAAGTAAAGAACAAAACTTAAGAGTTTTGGGCCGTTAGCCCGCTTGATTCTCCTTATGCTGCTGCAACCTATTTTGGGCCTGGCCCGATTCTCTGTGATATACATTTGATGTATATTTATGTATATCAGTGTGTATACACTGATTTCTGGCTTCTATGAACTGTATAGAAACTCTGGAACTTGCAGCGAATTCTCTGTTCAGGGAAATGAGGTTGACTCGATGGAAATGAGAGCTTAGGCCTCCGTGGCCCAATGAAATGCGAAGGGAAGTCCATAATGGGCTCGGAGCATTGTTCATGCAATCAAGAAAGATAAGGATTAGCAAGACAAGCTTTAAACAAAATAAAATTATATCAAATAAAGGACCAGCGGAGTCCTTAAACAGTATGATGTTCCTAACTAATCAAAATTATTTATGGACCACATGAGTCTTAAACTAAGAATGCAGGTATAGACTAGCAAACATACTTTATGCATCTTAAGCATGAGAACAAAACATTTGAGAGCATAAACCATACAGAATGAGAACATAAACAGGAGTTTGTCATGTAAATCTGGACATGGACTTAAAATCTTGAATGGGAAACAAGATAACCAGTAAGACTATGTAAACAAAAATATCGATTGAGGAATAATCTTTAGGCAGTAAACATGTACCAGATAAAAATTATTTCAAGATGTTTAGCTATCATTCAGTAGTCAAAACACAGAAAGCAGCCAGAAAAACATTTAATCTTAAGTTTTAAACCCCAAAGTTAACACATAACTGAGAAAGAGATTCTAAGACAACATACATGCATTAGAAGATCATTCTTGGTGTTAGACATCTCTTTTGAAAGAGAAAACAAACCAGGGGAAGGGAACATAACCAGACACAACTTTATACTACCACTTAAAACATTCATGACTGAAATATTCAGATTTTTGAGAAGAATTGAACCAAGATAAAGGAAAAAAACAAGCTGGCAGCATTATAGGGGAAACAAAAACGTTAGTTAAGGTGAACTGGCAAGCTAAAATCTGATCATTAAAACATGCATTTAAGGAGCAAAAGGTGTCAACTTATCATATTGTAGAGCAATAACATGATATCAATGCAACAATCTGTATCAGCAGCAAAATCTACTAAACATGCTTAACTCTTAAACGATCAACACAACTAATTCGAGGATTAGCAATTAGTGTTTGTAACAAAATAGTTTAAGGGAGTTTAAAGAAGCTTAAAGATAAACTACTAGAAGTTCTAGTTAAACGAACAACATCTTTTAGAATCAATCATCAGCAAACAAGACCAAGACTTCAACTATCACAACGTGTTTTCAAGTAATGACATCATGACAACACTAGTTTAAGACTTAGTTTAATAGATACAAGACAACATTAAGGTGTGATCGAACTCAATAACGCCATTAATAAACTGTATTCATAGACAAAATGTTAGAACCCGTATTTTATGTATTAAAATAATTACGAAAATTTGGGACTAATGTGATAATATTAGAAAATTCAGGACCAAAGTGTCATTCTTAAGAAGTTTGGGGACCAAAGTGGACTTTTCAAGACTTGAGTTCTTGAAGATATTTTTGAGAACATTATTGGCATGGTGTTATTTTCTTATTGGTTCAAGTTTGTGGGTGGACCATTTAGTTTGACCAAGTCTTTTTTCTTAAATAAATAAATAAATAAATGTAAGTGTGTGTGTAAGACTAATCCCTTAAGTCTTTACTCTTCCACACTTAGCCAAAATTCTCCAAGTTGAAGACCAACCTTCCAGAATACACGGTTTTAGCCTAGAAATTTTGAAATTTCTTTTCTTCTCTTCCAACTCCTTGTTAATGTTACAAATCTTCCATCTTGGATCCTCTTAATAGCTTGAATAAGCTCTTTGAGAAAGAAATTTTGAAGACCAAGAGCTTCAAGAAGCTCTCGGATCACTGTAGCTATGAACCCAAGACTCATTTTTTTTTATCTTTTCCAATCATTTTGATGGTACAAATAGTCTATATTGGGTATATTTAGTAGCTTGGAGAAGTTGTTGGGACAAGAGAACATATCTTCCTTCTTAATTGGAACCCTAACCCATTTGAAGATTTGAAGTGATAAGGTAAGAATTTCTATTGTTTTATGTGTTCTTATGGGTATATATATGTTGTAGTATGTTTAAATGAAAGAAAATCAAGAAATATTGAATTGTTGGGGTTAAAATATATATGTGTGGATTTTTGGCCGAAAATTTGGGCATAATGCTATGTTTTGTTGTCTTGTATTGGAATTTATGAATTGATATTTGATTAAGTATAAATAAGTATTTTTGGGTGAAGAAAGTATTGGAAATCATGTTATGAATATATGTGTGGCATGTTGGTCGAATTGAAGTTGATGTATGTCGTCTAAAATCACGTTAGTTGGAAGTATGAACTTGATGTTTATTTAGTGTGACATGATCATTGGAAGGTGGAAGAGTGCTTGGACATCATGTAATTGTGTGTGTAGTGGGCTGTCCAGTTTTGCAAGAATTATAAAATTGATGCATAGCTAGTATATTGTGAGCGTTATAGCATGAAAGAATGATCGAAAATTATCTTAATGTGTATGGGTGCATGCTGTCCAATTTTTGGCAGCTTTGATAGTTTTGACAGCTTCAAAACTGTCCAGTTTTTGAAGCTTTGAAGCTGTCCAGATTTTTATATAAGCTGTCCAATTTTTGTTTATATGTTGTTCGGTGTTATATGCTGTCCAAAAATGCTGAAAGCTGCCCAGATTTTGTAGATGCAATGAAATGATGATAATTAGTGTATTTTGTGTTATAATGGCATTGGAAGTGCTTGATGATATTGGGGGTTGTTGTTGATGTTGTTGTTGGTTGAAATGAGCCGAGTTGGAATCTTGGGGTGGCATAATTTTATGGGGAGATGCTGTCGAAATTGTTATTGAATTAAGGGCAACTTTGGAGTTTAACCCCCACGAAGCTTTTAGCTAATCTTTTGATATTGTCATGAATTAATTGTAGGCTTTGGGCATCCCAAATCATAAGTTGGAATTGAGTCTCAATTGGATTGAATTGGTGGATATTTAAGGTATGTAAAGCATTTACTCTTTGGCATGACTTCCATAAACATGGAAAATGTTCCAAGTCTCGGAAAAATCTCATTTCTCTACAAACTAAGTCTAACCATACGTTATGTCCATTGCTATCCACTCTTATGATCAGTTATCTAAGTTCACTCTTGCTATTTTGTAAGGAAATTATCCTATTCTGGTTTTTATGAACTTAAGTTGTAAGTTGTAAAGGTTTGGTAAGTTTGATCAACATATGTTCTTAAAACTTTTGCAAACCAAGTGTGAATATAACCCATATTTGCTCCTTGATATTCCGTCTCTGTAAAATGTCTCAAATAATTAGAATATGTACTCCTTGCAATTTCGGGCATTGAATCATTGCAATTATAGATGAGAAGACTATCAAGTATTCCTACTCTGTCAAAGTTATCAATGAAACAGTAAGTCTTTCTAACGCTTTTAAACCATATGGTAGTTGGTAATATTTTCCTAATAATAAATGTTATCAAATGTATTGTAACGAGTGTACCAAGGTATAAACAAATAAAGAGGAAACCTGAGAAAATAAAATCTGTATGTATATGTATATTAGAAACAAAGTAAGGCAACCAAGAACAACGAAATAAAATAGTTACCTTAGCAAAATAGTTACTGTAGCAGAATAGTTACTGTAGCAGAATAGCTCTCGGGTTACTGTAGCAAGTAACAAAAATTTGCATTTTCGACTCTAAAATTTATTTGACACTACAAACCTCATATATTGAGTCCCCTAAGTAGTGTGGAGGCGTCAATTGACCAAGAAATGCTTTCTTGTCGACTTTAGCGCTCTTAGCCCATATAAGGAGGGTTTAGAAGGTATGGTTATTTTTATGTGCTATAGAGGGTGTATGTATGGTGTGGTATGTTAAATGAAAGAGATATCTCAAAGGAAGAGTATGTTATAGTGAATTTTGAGTATGGGAGTTAGGGCCAAAGTTTGAGAAATGCTTGTAAGTAGTGTTGTAAAGTTTTGAAGTCATAAGTTAGTAAGTGGTGAAATTTTGATAAGTTTTCAAACTGTGCGAGTTTGAGTAGTAATACCAAGTTGTCTGCACTTTTGGGTATAATGATATACGTGTGTTTTAGTCTTTCCAGTAAATAATGAACTTTCCTACTTAGCTTTTACACCCCTAAAATTCCATGAAGGGTTGTGATTGAAAAAGAAATTAATTATAAAGGCAAGAAATAGTTTTATACATATGTCCTTCTTACTCTGTTCATGCTACTATATCTCCATTCCCGGGCCGATTTTATCGTGCGTATTATTTTATAGTATGTATATATATATATGTATATTCCAAAGCAGGTTGGATATGGCGGGTCGATTTGCCCATGGACCGGCTTTGCTTAGTTTGGAGACATAAGGAGCTGGACTCTGGGTATGTTGACATTATGACATGTGGGTGCTGGGCCTCGTTCGCCCCAGCTCATGTGAGCGCTGGGCCTCACTCGCCTCGGCTCACTTGTCGGCATGATGTCTGCTATGTATTATGATATGTGAGTAGGCTCATGTGAGCGCTGGGCCTCGTTCACCTCGACTCACTTGTCGGTATGATGTCTGTTATGTATCATGATACGTGAGCGCTGGGCCTCGCTCGCCTTGGGTCACTGATATATGATATATGAGCACTAGGCCTCGCTCGCCTCGGCTTACCTATACTATGACGTGGGTGCTGGGCCTCGCTCACCCCGGCCTACTTCAGCTACATTTGAGATTTGTGTTGGAGACTTGGGATTTGAACTTTCTGGTATGAGATAGTGGGTGGCGCAAGATTGGAGGACGCCATCTTTTCGGTCCGTTTGTCTTTGAAAGGTATTTTGATAAATACAAAAGTGTTCCGACTATATTCTGAAAGTAAGTTAAAGCATTTGTTTGATATCTGCTCAGAACCAGTTTTTATGACTACGCTCAGTTTGCTATTTTTATATGTATTTGTACTTCCTGCTTTGCATATTCGGTACATATTTCGTACTGACCCCCTTTTTTCGGGGGCTGCATTTCATGCCCGCAGGTTCTATTTTTATATGTATTTGTACTTCCTGCTTTGCATATTCGGTACATATTTCGTACTGACCCCCTTTTTTCGGGGGCTGCATTTCATGCTCGCAGGATTCAGAAGCACAGGATAGCAGGCTTTCTACTTAGGATCTCAGGTTGCAGGTTGAAGAGCTCTTTTACTTCGGAGCTACTTTCGGTACACCTATCTTGTATTATCTACATTGTGGTCTATATGGTTCAGTTTGTCTGTATTAGAGGTCTGTGGATAATCTGTGAGTATGAAAGAACTCAAAAGCTATCCTAATATCAAATTATGGAGAAATTAGAATGCTCGGGGATGAGATTTGGAGGGTTAATGTTGGAATGCAGCCGAGTTTTCAAACTTGAGCTCGCCTATATATCCTTGAACTTAGAAATCAGGCTGCTTATAGTTCGACTCTATCGCTTGAAGAGGAAATCTCTGAGATGACCTCCGGTTCAGCAGAAGTGATAAACGAATTATGAAAAAGAGGTTTGCAATCTCTTAATCGTAAATGTGTGCTTCACACTCATAATTAAGAACTTACACGGACATAATTTTCAGGACTTGGTATATTGCTACTCGGATTGAAAGATCGGCTCCGGTGAAAGTTGAAATCACCTGGATGAGGGGTGTGGTTGAAAAGATCACCTGGAAGTTGAAAACTAATAAACTTACAAAAATTTCTACATGCCTTCTGACAGGAGTGTGGTTGGATTGTGGTGGTAGTCGTTTCCCAACTCATGTTCGAAAGGTTTGACGCCCCTTTCAGATTATGTCCTAGTTCGTTGCTAAGAAAAAGTTCCACGTTGTGCTGCATCCTACTTGATGACGTCCATACCTTTGGCTCTATTGGAGCAACTGACATCTGGCATGGATCTGGTAGGAGCAATTGGCATGGCATGAAGTAAGCTGATTTTTGAGAATTCATCCTTTTGGATGCTCTCGATATGACTAAAATAAAGCATTAGTAAAATCATAACTCGAGTTAGAGTTGGCATTACTTACCATATTTGATACGTATTCTTCTCTTCGGTGATAGATAATGACTCAATATTGCGTTGTGCGCGCAGCTGGAAAATAAAATAATCTTCTGGAGGCAATGAATATATAGTGGCCCTCTTGGCCACTGAAATAAAATAACCTTTCGGAGGCATTGAATATATAATGGCCCTCTTGGCCACTGGAATAAAATAGTCTTCTGTAGGTAATGAATGTATAATGGCCCCCTTGGCAATTGGTAATAAAGCAGTCTTCTGTAGGCAATAAATATATAATAGCCCTCTTGGCAATTGGTAATAAAGTAGACTTCTTGAGTCAATGAATATATAATGGCCCTCCTGGCAATTGATAATAAAATAGCCTTCTGTAGGCAATAAATGTATAATGGCCCTCTTGACAATTGGTAATAAAGTAGCCTTCTTGAGGCAATTAATGTATAATGGACCTCTTGGCAATTGGTAATAAAGTAGCCTTCTGTAGGCAACGAATGTATAATGGCCCTCTTGGCAATTGATAATAAAGTAGCCTTCTGTAGGCAATGAATGTATAATGGCCCTCTTGGCAATTGGTAATAAAGTAGCCTTCTGTAGGCAACGAATGCATAATGGCCCTCTTGACAATTGATAATAAAGTAGCCTTTTGTAGGCAATGAATGTATAATGGCCTTCTTGGCAATTAATATAATGGCCCTCTTGGCAATTGATAATAAAGTAGTCTTCTGTAGGCAACGAATGTATAATGGCCCTCTGACAATTGATAATAAAGTAGCTTTTTGTAGGCAATGAATGTATAATGGCCCTCTTGGCAACTGGTAATAAAGTAACCTTCTATAGGCAATGAATGTATAATGGCCTTCTTGGCAATTAATATATAATGACCTTCTTGGCAATGATTATGCAATATCCCTCTTGGCAATGATTATGTAATGGCCCTCTTGGCAATGATTATGCAATGGCCCTCTTGGCAATGATTATACAATGGCTCTCTTGCCAATGATTATGCAATGGCTCTCTTTGCAATGATTATGCAATGGCTCTCTTTGCAATGATTACATAATGGCCCTCTTGGCAATTGATTATGTAATGGCCCTCTTGGCAATTGATTATGTAATGGCAGAAAATTAAATGTGCAATGTGTGCAACTGAAAAATAAAATAACCTCTTTTTGAGATGTAAGATGAGATGAGTTGCTGGAGATTTAAGTGAGGCAGAAATATCTACGTCTTGTTGATTAGACCTGCAAAAACTTTCCTGCAGCCACAGAAAATTTGTTAGTTTCAAAGTGTGTTGATTTTCAATCATATGTTCCTCGTCTCGTCTTCCGATGAACTGTTTGCTTCGGTTATTCTCTTGTAGATAAAACCTGCAAAAGTTTTCTAGGTGAAGTGTGGTGATCTTGGCCACTGTGCCAAGTCATCTTATCTCCTGCATTAAGAAAAATATGTTATAAATCATAAAAGACTGATAGAAAGATAAAAGAGTAATGAGACGTCATCTGGAGTTATCCAGCTTGTGCTGGTCTATATGAAACACCAATCTTGGCTCTTGCGCCAAATTATCTTATAGGGCCTTGTGGGTCCAAAGATTCTTTGCGACTTTAGTTCCTGCATCCAAAAAAAATACTTAGTTTCAAAGCGAATTGATCTATGTTAATTCTTCGATTGTTTGCTTCTCGTCTTGCGAATTTAGTTCCTGCATCTAAAGAAAAATGCTTAGTGTCAAAGTGAACTAATCTATGTCGATTCTTCAATTATTGGCCTCTCGTCTTGTATCGATGAAGCTCTTTGATCTTCCATCTTCTCAGTTGTCTTTGAATTTCTGATC
>DF364012.1:9924-21390 GCA_000787875.1 Solanum virginianum | reverse complement strand
GCCAAACCACATATACATCCCGGACTGAGAATCCTTAATATGACCTCCAAAATTCGTAATGATGCTTAGTAAAATTTTGAGGAAAACCTCAAAATTTCTATCCTAGTTTAGATGTCATCAGAGATTGACAGCTTTCCAGAAACACTTTGAGCATTTTTTGAGATCTTTCTCAAAAATTCTGTCCAAGTTGAAGTTTCGATAGGTTCTGAACTTCAATTGATTGAAGATAGATTTCTTGTTCAGAATTTTTGAGTTCCTCTCAAAAATTCTGTCCCAGTTGAAGTTTCGATAGGTTCTGAACTTCAATTGATTGAAGATAGATTTCTTGTTCAGAATTTTTGAGTTCCTCTCAAAAATTCTGTCTCAGTTTAGATGTCATCAGAGATTGACAGCTTGTCAGAAACACTTTGAGCATTTTTTGAGATCTTTATCAAAAATTCTGTCCCAGTTGAAGTTTCGATAGGTTCTGAACTTCAATTGGTTGAAGATGGATTTCTTGTTCAGAATTTTTGAGTTCCTCTCAAAAATTCTGTCCCAGTTGAAGTTTCGATAGGTTCTGAACTTCAATTGGTTGAAGATGGATTTCTTGTTCAGAATTTTTGAGTTCCTCTCAAAAATTCTGTCCCAGTTTCCTTTTTTTGAGTATGACCGAGTCGTTGTGGTGTCTACGTATCCCATTGGAGCAGGAATCAGGTCAAATATAGTTCCTCCTCTTGGGAGGTAGACAAAATTTTTTAAAATTTAAATAAGGAAATGACCGAGGTCGATATAGACCGCCTATGTATCTCATTCTTGAGAATTCAGGTCAAACGTAGTTCAGTGGAAGAATAATAGTGAGGATAATGGGATGATCGGGGCCGATATAGGCCGCCTACGTATCTCAATCTTGAGAATTCAGGTCAAACGTAGTTCATTAAAGAATAATAATGTGAATAATGGGATGACCGAGGTCGACATAGACTGCCTATGTATCTCATTCTTGAGAATTTAGTTCAAATGTAGTTTATGAGAAATGGAATAAAGTGTGTATAGGCAGGACTTTGCCTATATGATTTTGAAAATAGTGGATCAGGAAGACTGATTTTGCGTTAAGTCAGGTCTTCGTGTATTATGGATAACTTAGATAAGGGAAAAAAGTAGACTTTTGGAAAGAAGGGGCCGGATGTAATTAATCACTTGCTCTCTTGACTCGGTGTCTGGTAAGCGCAACACATTTTCCTTTGAATGTCCAGTCCTTTCACTCAACACAGACCAATTCTAAGTACCTGTTGAATGAAAAATAACTCAAAAGGTAAATATGTTAGTCCTTGTTCATAATGAGTAATGCAAAATATCAGACAGAAGAACAAACACATAATAGTTGCTTTATTTGAAGACGTACTAACCCCTAAAGATAGGAAGGTGACATAAATAGGCGAAATATTGTCTATTCAAGATTTGTGAATCTGAGAGGTGTTTTCACTCCTTTTTTTTATGATTCCTTTGTAAGGAAGGATGACGAGAAAGGAAAAATTCTTTATTTTAAGCAGAATAAAATAGGCGAAATGTTGCCTATTTAAATTCAAGGTTTATGAATCAAGAAATGTTTTGACAAAATGTCACACATTTTTATTGAAGTAGATGATTCCTTTGTAGGGAAGGATGACAGAGAAAGAAAATACTTTTTTTTAAATGGGGCGAATTGATGATTCCTTTGTAAGGAAGGATGATGAAAAAGGGAAACTTCTTTTTTATTTTTTAGGGGGGGAGCAGAATAAAATAGGCGAAATGTTGCCTATTTAAATTCAAGGTTTGTGAATCAGGAAAATATTTTGATAAGATTTTTCACTTTGTTTTTGAATTGAAGATCCTTTTGTAAGGAAGGATGACGGAGAAAAGAAAATACTTTTCTAAAATGGGGGCCGAGCCTTGAGAGGCTGCCTACGTATCCCACTAAGGAGAAATCAGACCCTACGTAGTTCTAAAGAAGGAATCTTTCTGAAATGAAAAACTTGAGTGGAATTTTGACAATGCAATTTGATCTTGTTGAGAAACTTGAGACTTGAAAAGTATTTGGACGACCTTATGATAGTGACTTAATTTATATGCTTAGAGAATTCTAGGAACTCTCGAAGGGAAGTGAGGTAGAAGTCTTCAAGCAAAGCAACATAATCACACAAACAATTATAAAGCATATCACATAAAAGATATTGTGTGTCCTAAACAGATATGTGACCCATTTTGTGCCAAGGGTGGGCCTAACAATTTGAAGGATGTATACGCAATTTTAGACG
Organism: Solanum virginianum; assembly: GCA_000787875.1. Taxonomy (NCBI): domain Eukaryota; kingdom Viridiplantae; phylum Streptophyta; class Magnoliopsida; order Solanales; family Solanaceae; genus Solanum; species Solanum virginianum. Next base: position 19,117 of record DF364012.1, on the reverse strand, counting down.
TTCCATCCAAAAAAAAACAGATATGTGACCCATTTTGTGCCAAGGGTGGGCCTAACAATTTGAAGGATGTATACGCAATTTTAGACGTTCCATTGCCACAAAAATATTTATACAATCTTTATGAATAAACTTAATGGGATACATAATCTGGGAAAGGGATACAAAATAATCAGTCCCACGCAGGGGAATAGTCCTAAACTAAACCTTCGTGGAAAATTTCTTCTTCTTGCATGGGATACATAATCTGGAAAAGGGATGTATACAAAAAATCAATCCCACGCAGGGGAATAATCCTTAACTAAACCTTCGTGCTAGATCTCTTCTTCTTGAACTTCTCGCCAACTCTGAATGTTTTGAATGTAAACACCCCGTAAGCAAAATGTTATTAGGATGAACTCCCCACCCCGAGGTACAAAAGTTCGCCAAACCACATATACATCCTTCAAATATAAACACATAAGAATGATTGTCCATTTGGGCCGGGGGTCACTTTGGACTCAAGGTGGTCTTTTCTAATGGGCTCAACACGCCTTACGTGCCGAGTCGTCTTAGGCCAATGCTTAATCAGTAGGAATTTAGCTTCGCTCTATCCTAATTATTTAAGAGTGGGTTTTGACTGGATAAAGGTACCCAGGCGGACAACCTGAGCTGGAGATCATGACAGCCATTAGCCACATAGCGAACTCATAAATTGCCACTTATTCGAAAGGGTCAAATATTTGGGAACCCAGTTGCGGGATCGCAAACCATCCTCCTAAATACGAAATAGATAATAGAAAAATGTCATAAAATGCAAATGATAGTTTAATATCAAATTTAAACAGATAAAATAAATAAGCACATATAATCAAATAATTAGTCAAACAATCAAATCTAATGGTTAGAACCTAATTAAAAGTCCCCAGCGGAGTCGCCATTTCTGTTATCCCGAAAAATATTTGACTCTTTCTGAAAATTAGATACTATACGAAATGTTAGAACCTAATTAAAAGTCCCCAGCAGAGTTGCCATTTCTGTTATCCCAAAAAATGACCAACTTTTTTCAAAAATCTAATTCGATGCCCAATTGATTTAAGCACGAACCAAATTGAAAGAAAACACAGAGTTGCCACCTAATTTTAAGGATAATTAGGAAACCAATTAAAATTTTAAAATTTTCAAAACCCTAACAGAAAAGTTTTTAAAAATCTCATAGAAATGGTAAGGGTTCAATTTTCACTTTGAGAAGAAATTAATCATTCAAAATTGTCGCTACATGCGATCGACCAACGATTAGAAAGTTTGACTAACTTTTGAAAATATTTGACTAAATTTGAAAAGAGTTGACTAAATTTGAAAAAAGTTGACTAGTTTTTGAAGAGAGTTGGTTAGATTTTGAAGAGAGTTGACTGGATTTTGAAATAATTGATTGAGTTAAAAATAATTGGTTAGATTTGAAGGTTTGTTCAAATTGAAAGGATTGCTTAATTTTGAAAGAAGTTGATTAAACTTTGAAAGAAATGACCAACTTAACTCCCGTTTCTTTTTATAGTGAATTCTTTATGGAGGTTAATATAAATGGCAAAACATGTTGGGAAATTTAACTAGATTAAAAATAAGACAAAAGTTAGCATCCAAATATATACACATACAATAGGCAAAATAAAGTAAAGAAGAAAACTTAAGAGTTTTGGGCCTTTCGCCCACTTGATTCTCCTTGTGCTGTTGCAGCCTCTTTTGGGCCTGGCCCAATTCCCTGTGATATATATTTGATGTATATTCATGTATATCAGTGTGTACACTGATTTCTGGCTTCTATGAACTGTATAGCAACTCTGGAACTTGCAGCGAATTCTCTGTTCAGTGAAATGGGGTTGACTCGATGGAAATGAGAGCTTGGGCCTCCATGGCCCAATGAAATGTGAAGAGGAGTCCATAATGGGCTCGGAGCATTGTTCATGCAATCAAGAAAGATAAGGATTAGCAAGACAAGCTTTAAACAAAATAAAATTATATCAAATAAAGGACCAGCGGAGTCCTTAAACAGTATGATGTTCCTAACTAATCAAAATTATTTATGGACCACATGAGTCTTAAACTAAGAATGCAGGTATAGACTAGCAAACATACTTTATGCATCTTAAGCATGAGAACAAAACATTTGAGAGCATAAACCATACAGAATGAGAACATAAACAGGACTTTGTCATGTAAATCTGGACATGGACTTAAAATCTTGAATGGGAAACAAGATAACCAGTAAGACTAAGTGAACAAAAATGTCAATTGAAGAATAAAATTTAGGCAGCAAACTTGTACCAGATAACAATTATTCCAAGGTGTTTAGCTATCCTTCAGTAGTCAAAACACAGACAGCAGCCAAGAAAACATTTAATCTTAAGTTTTGAACCCTAAAGTTAACACATAACCAAGGAAGAGATTCTAAGACAACATACATGCATTAGAAGATCATTATTGGTGTTAGACATCTTTTTCCAAGTAGAAAAAAAAACAGGGGAAGGGAACATAACCAGACACAGCTTTACACTACCACTTAAAATATTCATGATCGAAATATTCAGTGCCGAGTCGTCTTAGGCCAATGCTTAATCAGTAGGAATTTAGCTTCGCTCTATCCTAATTATTTAAGAGTGGGGTTTGACTGGATAAAGGTACCCAGGCCAAGACAAAGGCAAAAACAAGTTGATAGCATTATAGGGGAAACAAAAACGTTAGTTAAGGTGAACTGGCAAGCTAAAATATGATCATTAAAGCATGCATTTAAGGAGCAAAAGGTGTCAACTTATCATATTGAAGAGCAATAACATGACATCAATGCAACAATCTGTAGCAGCAGCAAAATCTACTAAACATGCTTAACTCTTAAACGATCAACACAACTAATTCGAGAATTAGCAATCAGTGTTTGTAATAAAACAGTTTAAGAGAGTTTAAAGAAGCTTAAAGATAAACTACAAGGAGTTCTAGTTAAACGAACAACATCTTTTAGAATCAAACATCAGCAAACAAGACCAAGACTTCAACTATCACAACGTGTTTTCAAGGAATGACATCATGACAACACTAGTTTAAGACTTAGTTTAAGAGATACAAGACAATATTAAGGTGTGATCGAACTCAATAACATCATTAATAAACTGTATTCATAGACAAAGAACAAACCAATATCAGTTAGCCCACAACAAAATTACAAAATCACCTTACTCTTAACAGAACACTTTCTACTAGAATCAGACCAGTGTAAACTAGAACAACTTTGATACTCCCTCAATACTCACATTCAACCATAGCATATGGGAATCAAACAAAGAAACGAGAGTGAAGTATTACCTTTTTTGGAGCAGAAACTGGGATGAACGAGCTTGACAAAGATGCTTACATCACTACGAGTCTATGCCGACTCAAGAACAAGAATATCAGAATCTCCAAAGACCGATGAGCTTTCTGGAAACTGAGTTTTGAAGGATTATGTCATCTGTGATCGATTTTTAAAATCAAGAACGACTTGTGAAGAGTTTTAGTAAGCTTTGGCTAAGGTTTCGGATTATTAACTATCGTCGCCCCTCTCTCTCACCCTATCCTCCACCTCTGTCTCTCACCCTTTTCAACAAAAAAAAAATTCCCCCGTAGTGTTTATCAATTATGTTTGAGCTTCTGAGAAATCGATAGTCGCCCCCCTTGAACTTGAAGGAGAAGGAGTATATATATAGATTGAAATTAGGGTTTCCAAATGGAGAAGAAACGGTCGATTGGACCAAACGACGCACGCGTGAGGGATAACAGTTTATGGGGGTGCGGTTTGTCAGTCATGCATGCGAGGGAAAAAGGTATGTCGAGGTTGTGGGTCATGCGTAAATAGAGGAGCAGGGGTTTGGGCGTGCGTTTAGGGGTTTTCTAGTTTCTCGCTTCTCTTCTCCAAATGGACAAGATAAAGACGATGGGGAATGGGGGTGGGAGTGTGAAGCTTTGGGGTTTGTTAAAAGGACAAATATTTCACAAAATTATCAAAATTAAAGAAACCGGGTAATTTGTGATGTGGAGGGTAAAAATTCGGTGTCAACAATATTCACTAAACCAATGATATATGTAAGGATAGAGATATATATAAATCACTTTTATAATGAATGATATATATCTTTAAATATTAAAGTTAATAAGAGATATATGAAGTCATTTTCTCATTATTGTTTAAAACAAAGACCCTTTGGACTTTAATTGATCAAATTTTAAAACTAATATTTAAAAGGCATGAAAAAGAAAGACATGTCTTACAAAAAAGTAAAGACAAACACATCATGACTTTTTTTTTTTGTTTCCCGAGGTATCCCATCCCGATAGGTCAAAGATTAATCCTAAAAAAATTTGACTTTCTTTTAAAAATTTATCGTTCGTCAATTGATTACTGCACAAACAATGCGAGGATCGAACCCCCAACACTTCCATGACTTACAAAAAAGTGAATACTCCAACAAAAGTGGGTGGGATATAATACATTGACTCATAAGTAGTCCTAGATAATTATGTTCTTTTTCCCACTCCCACAAACTCATTACTCCCTCCTTTCCATTTTAATTGAATTAGTGGTACAATGTGTATATATTGAGAAAAATATTTGAAGATAAAATAAAAATAATATTTTTTACTATTGTTCTTTATGAAGCTATAAATATATAGTGTAATTTATCTTTTAAAAAATATAATAACAACAACAACATACCCAGTGTAATTCCACAAGTAGGGTCTGGGGAGGGTAAAATGTACGCAAACCTTACCACCACCTCATAGAAGTAGAGAGGCTGTTTCCTGGAACCCTCGTTTGAACAACCCATCAGCAGAATACAATAGATATGACAAAAGTGAAAGAAAGGGAACAACAAATAAGAGGCAACTAACACATAAACACAAATAATAACAACACATATAGTAAAACACTACTAATACTCTACTGCTACTAGCCACCTAACCCTACCAACCAATTAGCCTACTACTCTAATTCGCGACCTCCACTTCGTCCTATCTAGGGTCATGTCCTCGGTGAGATTAAGTTCTGTCATGTCTTGTCTAATCACCTCCCCACCAGTACTTCTTCGGTTTACCTCTACCCCTCTGTATATTTCTAAAACCAACCTCTCACAGCTCCGCACATGAGCATCGAGACTCCTTCTCTGCACATGCCCAAACCATCGCAATCTCGCTTTTCTCATCTTATCAGCCACCGGAGCCACCTCTAGCTTATCCCGAATGGTCTCATTCCTAACCTTGTCACTCCTGGTGTGACCACACATCCATCTCAATATCCTCATCTCTGCCACATGCATCTTCTGGATATGTGCTTTTTTGATTGGCCAATACTCTACCCCATACAGCAAGGATGGTCTAACCAATGTCTCCAGGCCTCCAATCGTTAACTTTAGCCTGCGTCTCATCAATCAATACTATGTCATCTGCAAATAACATACACCATGGTACTTTTTCCTGGATAGATCGCATCAGCTCGTCCATCACCAAAGCAAACAAGAAAGGGCTCAACACAGAACCTTGATGGAGTTCCATCTCAACAGAAAAATACTCTGAGTCTCCTCTTACAGTTCTTACCCGAGTTTTGGCTCCATCATACATGTCCTTAATCGCCCTGATATACGCCATTGGGACACCTTTCACCTCTCCACAAGACATCCCTTGGGACTTTGTCGTATGCCTTCTCGAACAAGTTGAATTGCTTCAGTAGTCGACCGCTCCGGCATGAATCCAAACTGATTCTCTGAGATAGAAACTAATCTTCGCACCCTCAACTCCACTACTCTCTCCCAAACCTTCATAGTGTGACTTAACAACTTGATACCCCTGTAATTGTTACAGTTTTTAATATCTCTCTTATTATTTCTTTCAATTCATTTGGAACAGAGGAAGTAATAAATTATGATAAAATTATCAATTACTATATCCAAATTAAGTTTGGATTTTATCACTTCTTAGAATATTTAGTTTTTATATTTATTATTACCATGTGAGGTTCCTATGATCACTCTTAAATAAATATATTTTTGCCCTATTGTTTGTCTCATTCACTTCTTTTAAGAAATTGCCAAATCAATCTTCTCATGTACTGCCATTTCACATTCTCTAGCAAATTCTTTTCACGAGGAAAATATTTGAAGATAATTATGAAAGTGACTTTCACTTTTCATCAACCAAAAAAAAAAGTGACTTTCACTTCTAGACAAGATTATTTTATTAATAGATTAGAGCTAGTTTTGCTAAATCAATTAATATTAAATTCCCTACATGTTTTGAAACCTTTTTCGTCGTAATTATTATTGTCCTTTATCATAGGTTTGGCAGAAAGAATAATTGTCTTGTCAAAATTATTAAAAACAATTATTTTAAATTAGTAATTAATTTGAAGAATTCTACTTTTTGTAATTATTACTCTTAAATATAAAAAATTTATTTGTTAGGATATAATTTTCAAAAAACACAATATTTACTGAATTACTTTAGTTAAATTATATATTTTTTTATTTTATTTTTTTAAATTGAAACAAAAAAAGTAATTGATAAAACTTCTAAAATTAACTATTTTTTTAAAAAAAAAGTCCGTGAGAAGCAGCCAATAAATTTAAAAGCACTTTTGAATAATAATGTCTTTGATAAACTTTCTAAAAATATTTTTAAGTATATTTTTCTTATCAAAAGTGTAGTATTTTTAGGTGTACTTTTATCAAAAGTATTTTTGAAAAGAATTTTTACAACAACAACATACCCAATAAATCTCATAAGTGGGGTTTGATTTCGAAAGAACTTTTGCTACTAAAAAATTAGGTGTACTAATGTTCTTTAGCTTCTAAAAAATAATTTTTGCTACTCCTCAAAACTCTTATTTTCTCCTTAAAAATAAAATAAAATGATCAAACATCTCACTTTTAAATTAATTAAATAAAAACTATTGACCTCCCGAAATCTTAGCCAACAAGCTCCAAGCAAGACGGTTTAAAGCAAGCATTTGGACATGAATTAGTTAATAATTGTAAAAAGATGATATAATTATTGAAGTTAGTTAAGTTATAAAATTGTATTTAAAATGAAATTGTGTAGGAACATAATAATGTTGAAATTTTATGGTTGAAAATTTTATTATTCTCCTTTCTGACAAAATAAAAACATTATATGAAGGTATTTAACAAAAGTAAGAATCATTATTTCAAAAGGAGAAAGAAAAGTTGAAAAAGTTTCGTTACACTAAACAGATTTAATTGACAACATACTGACCTTCTCTCTTTTTTTTTTTTTGGGACATATTAAAATTTTTAAAGATACGTTTGATGGAGTATATAAAAATGATATTAAATAAAGTGTATTGTTAATATATGTATTAATTAGTAATATTTATATTAATTATTCTTGCATTAATTATATAGACATATTTGTTATGTATTATTTAATTTGGTGTATTAAAAATAAAATTAATTGCATAATTCTTTTGTAACAATCCGTTAAGTCGTTTTGAGATATAGAGTTTCGTATATTATAAAATATTTATCTTGTGAATTTTTCAGGGGCTTTTTGGACTATTTAATAGTTTTATTACTTAATTGAGAAGTATTTTTAGATAATTGAATTAATTAGTGGGAAAAAAGTAATAATTTATGTAACCTCTTATACTCTTTATAATATATTTATTAAAATGAGTTAGTAAAATTTTTTAGTTATAATAGTTTTAAAAGAAAAAAATTAATAATTATATAACCAAAAGGGTTGCACACAGCACTATAGGAAACATTAAGACAACTAAGAAGGCAGAACGTTAGAAGCAAAAGAAAAAAAATAAAGAAGTGGGAGGCTAGCAAAACGGTTCCAGGTAAATATATTGGTTAGAATTATTTGCTGCAATTGTTATTCAACTAGTTCCTTCATTAGTTAGCTAATTTTCATTTTAATTATCGTATTATGATTTATGTTTTAAGATACTCGTATAGGTAATTAAGTACTAGGTATATTGTATTATATAAATACTATCTAGAATTATATTATTTTGGCTAATTGTGGTACTACAGATTCTATTCGAAAGGGAAAGACTCAAGTGTTTGATTGATCGTGATTCGACTAAGGCAAGTGGATTCTAATATTTTGTTAAATATGTTGAACCTCGTATGCTCCAATGTGTATATCATTGAGTGTTTTGGGGTAAAGATGAATTTATGTATGCTTTGATTGAAATATTTGAATTGGGTAATAATCCTATGGTGATATTTGACTTGTGAATTAATGAAGGAGATTTATTATATGTGAAAATAGTGATTATTTGTTATTGATATCGAAGTGAAACTTATTTTTAGATGTGAATGTTATTAAGGTTGCGATGGTATTTGAATTGAAAGGTGTGGCTGAGTGATGAGAATTCTATTTTTGAGATGTATGATTCGTATGAGCATCTTGCACATTTCATTTCCATAAACATGATTATTGTGCATTTATTATGTGTTTGCTGGATGATCCAAGAAAGGAAAAGCCGAAGGAAAATAGTTCTGGCTAGTGAAAAAGAAAAGAAATGAAAAAGATTACTATGATTCAAGGGTCGTGTCGCACGCCGCGACGAATACTATGATTCGAGGGTCATGTCGCATGTCGCGACAGATACATGGTCCATATGTGGCCCCCATGGGATCTGACTGATGCATGTTTACGATCAGCACACCTTCAAGGAATCCATTATTATGTTATGTTCTATTTGAGAATTAGACATCTGAGACATGTTTTTTATTCGAGAATTCTTTATTTAGAGGCTTGTACATGTGACGTTCGTCCTTGGAATAATTGTAGTTTGATATTCATCTGATTAACTGTGGTATTAGCCTATTCATCTTTCGCAATTATTATTATGCTTAAGTGACCTAGTGAGCTAACTAATAGGCCAACGAAACTTGATTTTGATAGAAATAGTTATTTATAAATATATCCTACTCAAAAATGATAAAGATAAATATTAAAAAAAATATTTATGTGGCACTGTTTGACTTAGCATGATGTTTAAATTTTTTTAATTTGTGTTCTAAAATTATTTTTAAATATTTGTACAGTTAAGAATTATTTTATTAAGTATAAAAATAAAATTCTAAAATTAAATTATTTTTAATTAAAGTAAAATAACATTCTCTTTGAACGAACTAAAAAAAAATCAAATGGGGCAAAAAGG
>DF364013.1:32332-43257 GCA_000787875.1 Solanum virginianum | reverse complement strand
AATATCCAGAATGGGTCAGTTTCATCCTTGGTGGTAGAGGTGAAGGAAAATCAAGACCGAGATCCTGTCCTACTCCAATTGAAGGAGGCCGTCCACAAACAGAAAGTGATGGTCTTCTCCAAAGGGGGAGATGGGGTGTTGAGGTACCAAAGTAGATTGTGCATCCCAGGTGTCGATTGTATACGAGGTAGAATCATGACGGAAGCTCATAACACTAGGTATTCCATTCATCCTGGCTCTACCAAAATGTATCATGACTTGAGAGAAGTCTATTGATGGAGTGGAATGAAGCGGGATATTGCTGAATTTGTTTCCAAGTGCCCGAACTACCAGCAAGTGAAAGTTGAGCACCAAAGGCCATGTGGATTAGCTCAAAACTTTGAAATTTCAAAGTGGAAGTGGGAGATGATTAATATGGACTTCATTACTAGTTTACCGATATCTCAAAAGGAACATGATTTGATATGGGTGATTGTCGATAGGATGACAAAGTCATCTCACTTATTAGCAGTTAAGACAACTAACAATGCGGAGGAGTATGCCAAGATGTACATCCAAGAGATTGTGAGGTCGCATGGAGTTCCCTTGTCCATCATCTCGGATAGAGGAGCTCAATTCACCTCACAATTTTGGAGATCGTTTCAGAAAGGATTGGGTACAAAGGTAAATTTGAGTACAGCTTTCCATTCTTAGACCGATGGTCAGGCAGAGCGTACAATTCAAACGTTAGAAGATATGTTGAGAGCCTATGTCCTTGATTTCAATAGAAATTGGGATGAGCGCCTGCCGTTGATGGAGTTGTGTATAATAATAGTTATCATGCAAGTACTCAGATGGCTCCCTATGAAGCTTTATATAGGAGGAGATGTAGATCACCAATTGGGTGGTTCGAGGTTGGAGAAGCAGAGTTGATTGGGCCTGACCTTGTCCATCAAGCAATGAAGAAGGTTAAGATCATTAGAGAGCGATTGAAGACTGTGCAAAGTCACCAGAAATCCTACACTGACGTGAGAAGGAGAGATTTGGAGTTTGAAGTGAACGACTGGGTATATTTGAAAGTGTCACCTATAAAGGGTATCATGAGATTTGGCAAGAAGGAAAAATTAAGTCCGCATTATATTGGACCCTATCAGATTGTGAAGAGGATTGGGAAGGTTGCCTACAAATTAGAGTTGCCTTCCGAGTTAGATGGTATTCATCCGGTGTTTCATGTGTCGATGTTGAAGAAATGCTTGGGAGATCCTAACTTGGTAATCCTGTGCAGAGTATCGGAGTGAAGGATAGTTTGACCTACGAAGAAATTTCGATCCAAATCCTTGATCGTCAGATTCGCAGATTGAGAACCAAAGAGATAGCCTGAGTCAAAGTCTTGTGGAGGAATCAATCCATTGAGGAGGCCACATGGGAAGCTGAGGAAGAGATGAAAGTAAAATATCTGCATCTATTCATGCCAATCGATGAGAATGTTGAAGGTAAATTCCTTACCCTTGACCAAATTGATTGTCTATTCTCGGATTGATAAATTGAAAGATAAGAGGAGTTTTGAGTCTATTCGTCCCTTGATATCCACCCTTACTCATCATTCGAGGACGAATGATCCCAAGGGGTAGATGATGTAACACCCGATAAAATTATCAAAATACCCCTAGAACGGAGATGTGCACGTAATGCGTCCACCAAAGCTCGAATGGAAAATCAAAGATCGAATTTGCAATCAGCGCAGAAAATTGAGTCAGAAAATGGTCTCCGCCCGATTTAAGAGCAATCGGGTTGAAAAATAATTTTCACAAAATTGACCAGTAACAGTAAGGGTACGCGACAGAGCAGCAACATAGACCTATTGCGGACCCAAAACAATGAGGGTACGCGACAGCTTTGCGATATGGACCCATCTCGAACCCACACTTATATATTTTCTCAATTTTTTGACGGGATTGAATTTCTAAAATTTCACCAGTATGCGATCGGTCCGCGTCGCGGACCTGTTATCCCTACCTGTTCTACCAAAGTTTAAAATTTTAAATCTTTTGAGGGGCATTTCGAACTTTTCCCAACCTCTCCAAAACTTGAACACGACCCCTTTAGGTCGTTTTGATGAATAAATAGGGTCAAAACCCCCCATTCGAAGTCCTTCTTCACAACACTTGAAAGTTAGAGCTTGAGAGAGAACAAAGAAGAACGTGAGATTGGAGAATTCAAGAAGAATTCTTGACGAGTGACTTGAAGAGCCTCATTCCAGTATATAAGGCTGAACAAAAATACGGGATTGTTCTTCCATATGCCCCATAGATGGTCTTAGAGGAGAGTTGAAGGTTCTTGAGTCTACATGCATAATTCTTGATTATTTTCTTGAGAAATCATATTTACTACATGTATTTTCATATGTTGATAATCATCACAAACTTGTTTCCATGAATTGAATATTTTACATGAATTATTGCATAAACCCTACTTATTATTTCTTAAAGATTGCATGAACAAAGATAGAGATTAAGTCTAGAGCCTTGATTGAGATTGTGATTATGATGTGAGAATGATGATGAGTTGATAGAACTTGATAGTCCTATGAGTTTCCATAAATAAACTCTAATGATTTGTCTATTCAATTTTTCCCTAATGATTGCTCAAATCCGTGAGATGTTGATTGAGATGTTGATTAATGAGATGATTAGAGTCTCTTTGAGACTGATTGAATGATGAGAGCCTTCATAAGGCTGAGTTGAGATGAGTCATTGAGATGTATTGACTGGATGGATTTTTTTTATGAGCATTGAGTCATGGGAAGAGTATCGAGCACCGAAAGAGTAAGAGTTAGTCCAACTTGCACTCGTCAAACAACGTAGCTAAGCATAGGTGAGGATTAGAACCATTACGTCTCATTGTGGTTCGATCTAGATAGAGTCCCTAAAACAATAGAGGACTTAACTTTAATGAATAGCTGGGGTCCCTAGTGGATTCGATTCATCCCCTACCTGGCAAGTATGGGATCACTGTGACGACAACAGCGGCTTGTTTTACAATCAGTGGCTCATAAGTAATTGTTGTAGGATAAGAAAAACTCTCAGAAAGTTCCTACATTGAGTACTCTGAGTCGAGATGTGATGAGATGAGAAGTGATGTGATGAGATGAGTTAAGACGAGTCCTTATGAGATAAGTCTGATATGATTGATGAGTTGATTGGTTGATGGGTCACTTGTCTACTCTTTATTCTTTTCTTAGATAGACATTTGGCATATTGATTGGTTCCTATATTGAGTTAATTGTTAATTCTATATTGTTCTACCTGTTTCAGCTTCACTCAGCTATTTTACATACCAGTACATTCCAAGTACTGCATCCCCTTATGGACTGCATCATAATATGATGTAGATACGCAGGATAGAGGTCATCAGTAGGTGAATCGTTAAGGATCTTCGAGCGCTCAGTAGATTGGTGAGCCTCCCCTACTTCGGAGGATTCCTTACATTATTTTTCATCATGCTTTAGAGTTAAGAGTTGCTTATCTTTTATTTTGATTGAGGTAGTCATGTGTCTGTCATTGGTACTAATTAATAGTTATAGAGGCTTCATAGACTAGAGTCAGATGTTGATGTTGGAACTTCTGAGCTAGTTTCTTTCTACTAACCTTTCATTATATTATTATTTGAGACTATATGATTAGATGTGCCTATTTATTTCTTATGTCTTCCGCTGATTAGTAGAATGTGTGAATAGATGAAAAGAAGAGTATACACAAAAGGATAATCAGATGTGTCCATTTATTCCCTATGTCTTTCGCTAATTTGTAGAATGTGTGAATGGACGAATGTGATGAGGCCAAGTGGTTCGTTTGGAGACTAGCAATAGTCTCTGGGTGCCGGCCACGTCTTGTGTCCCTTCCCGGGGCGTGACAGAAAACTATTTTTAAATCTTTTTAAAGTAGTAGTAAGGTCTATTTATATTCTACGTTTCTCACACTCACTCATGAAATTATACCAAATTGGTGGTTATTATATCTAAATTTTCTATTAGTTGAACAAAAATAAAATTTAAAAATTTCACTATTAGTTTAAAAAAATTGGGACAATTTCAAATATACACAATAAACTAATTAATTTACAATAAATATAGCCATGTTTTGTTTACAAAAAAACTAGCCTAAATCATAGAAAATATACATGACTATACAATATAGCTTATCAAAAGTCATAGAAAGTATACACAGATTATACAATGTAAATTAATTATACAAGAGTTATACACTAAATTATATTACGATACACTCAAAAACTGAATATAGTTTGACTATATATGAAATATAGTTTGACTATATATGAAATATACACTGACTATACAATAAATGTTATATTTTTTTCCTATCTTTTTTCATAATTATTTTGGTCGAACGACCACGTACTATAATTATCGATCATTTACTTAAATAATATATTATCTTACAATAATTACGAATTTTAGCACAAAATTTTAGTCTTACCCGAAATGGCTAAACTTTTTTTAGTCAAAATAGCCGAAAAAACTAACATAGGCAAAATATTAGTATACTCCTTTCTCTTCATTAATTTCTATTCATTCTTCTTTCTTCCATCATTTTTTTTCTCTTTCTTCTATTAATTTTTACCACATTTCTCTTTCTTCCATTAACTTTTTCTCTCTCATAATAAATTTTCAATTTTTATAATTTTTTCTCTCTCCATCACTTTTTGCAATTTTTTTCTCCTAATAAATTTTCAATGGCTTCAACTTTCATCACAAAATCATTTATGTGTTATACTAGTATTATAAGAATACATATATAAAACCCTAATTGTTCTTTGATGACTGCTTCGGTTGCTGGGCAGCCATCGATCATGGTTGCACAGACTGCTCAGATGAACGCAGGTATTGCTATTCACCGCTGATGACATATGCTACTGCAGTGTAAACGATTACAGAGAAAAAGGTCCCAATTCCTAGGAAACCAATCACGTATTTACATGAGGAGCCGCGGATAGTTTGGGAAGAAGATGAAATTGCTCAGATGATAATGAACGAGGATCTACAATATGCGATGATAGAAAAATTCTCCTATGGATGGCCGGATATTCATGATCTGAGGAGAATTTTACCAAAACAATGTGAACTCAAAAGCGAGTGTACTATTGGCTACTTGAGTAATAGGTATATTCTGATACAGGCATTGTGCATGGAGGATTATGTACGTCTATTATCAAAGCCTATTTTCTATATAGAGCACAAGAATTGAAATTATCCCATGAGAACCTTTAAGTGGGGTCCTCTATTTGATCCAGAGAAGGAGACGACAATTGTTATTGCTTGGATATCCTTCCCATCTCTTCCACCAAACTGTTTTGGTAAAGAGACAATTTTTGTATTGGCAGAAGTTATGGGTAAACCCTTGCAGGTGGATACAGCTACGAGGAATAAAACTAGACCTAGTTGTGCGAGGGTTAAGGTTGAGGTGAATCTTCTTGGTGAATTCCCCAAAAGAATCAATATTGGAGTTCGAAATAAGTCGACGAAAGAAATCAAGGAGAAGTAAATCGATATAAAATACAACTACATGCCCAAATATTGCAAGAAGTGGAAGGGGATAAGGACAAAGTCAAGGGTGGTACGGAGCAACAAACAGAAGCTGAAGGAGAATTTAAGGAGCAAAAAACAAAAGGTGGGGGTGGTAAAGGCAGAAACAACAGGAAGATTGTTACTCGACAATGGAATGCTAGGGAAAAGAATCGGGAAATGGAAAATCTCACTGATAGGAATAAATTCAATGTACTAGCAGGGAAAGAAGGGGAGAAGCAACAAGGGGAAACAAAAGAAGGTAATGGGAAACTACAAGGTGGAGGAGGTGCTACTACCAAGACATGGGTACTGGAAACCTTTCATAGTCAACAAAAAAAGAATGATCAAAAGAAGGATAAAGATGAAGGCAAGCAATCTGCCAATTTACCAGAGAAACCATCCCCTAATTGCTTGAAATTAGATTGGCACACAGGGATACAGATGGAACCCACAACAGATAAAGAAGAGTATACACAAAAGGATAGCAACGATATGCAAGTTCCTGGGGAAGCAATATCACAAATAAGGGGCAATATGGAGGAACAGAAGACTAGAGAACATCAAGATGCAGTAATTATGATTGATGACACCAAGGAGCAACACCTAATGGTTTTCCAAGAAGAAAATAGAGAGCCTGAAAATCAGAAAGATAAAGAGGAGGAAGAAGATGCGGAGGACATTACACAGAATGTTAAGAAAGTCGTAAAAGACGCAGATCTATCTCCACGGCACAAGAAAGACTTACAGAATACGACAAAAAAAGGAAAGCAATCAAGAAACAAAGTGAGTCAAATCACTACACGAAGTAACTCAACAAGATCATCACCTTCCAAATGTAGACAAGATCCTATTTTGGAATATAAGATCTATGAATACTCAAAATCGTTTGAGAAACTCATAGATCTTAAAAGAATACATAGGTATGCATACATAGCCCTGTTTGAGCCATTTCAGGGGCCTCAAGAATTGGAGAATTACAGAAAAAAGCCAGGCATGGATCATGCTACATTCAATGCCTCAGCTAAAATCTGAATTCTCTAGAACAGAGAATGGGATAGGGTTGTATATAGTGACACCATTCAACAATTATCACTCAAATTTAAAGATAGGAGTAGCCAACTAGCATTTGTGATCACAGCCGTCTATGCAAGATATAGTGTGCTGGAAAGGCTTGAATTATGGGACAATATGGAGTATATGTCTGAAGAAATTACCTCTTCATAGATAATAGGAGGGGATTTCAATGTCATCTTTCATGAGGAAGAGAAGTAGGTGGTCTACTTGTTACAAATCAAGAGACAGTAGATTTTCCACAGTGTCTTAGTGCCTGCAATTTAATAGAGATAGAGTTCTTTGGGAGTGCTTATACATGGTGTAATGGAAGACTGGAAGAAGAATGTATTTTAAGAGATTAGACCAGATGGTAGTAAATCAAGACTTTTTACAACTTTTCCCAAACAGTGAAGTATATCATTTGGGCAGACAAGGTTCAGATCATTCATCTCTTCATGTTATCTGCAAAAATGATTCCTTAATTTTTCAGTGAATCACCCAAAATTTAAAGAACTTGTACAATAATGTTGGGAGGTAGCTGTTGAGGGCAGTCCTTTTTTATGTAGTGCAACAAAAACTGAAAAGACTAAGAGGAGTACTGGTGAAGTGGAGTAAAGATACATATGGTAATTTCTTTAAAAAAATTGCTACTTTGGAAGATATTGCTAAAATTAAGGAAACACAACTGAAAATTCATCCAACAGAGGAGAATAAGAGGGAACTAAAAGAAGTAGAAGAAGCTTTAAAGCAATATTATAGGCTGGAGGAGGAATATTGGAAGCAAAAGGCCGGTATGCAATGGTTCAAAGATGGTGACAAAAATACCAAATTCTTCCATTCCTTTATTAAAGGAAGAAAAATAAAATTGAGAATTAATGAGATTAGGGATAATTAGGGGATGATGTGGCATGAGACAGAAGACATTGGAAAGGCAGCAGTTACAACCTTCACAAAATAGTTTACAGAAGAGGGGAGAACTGATGATTTTTCAATGCTGGAGGTTGTACCTAAAGTGATTTCAGAACATCAGAATCAACACATGACAAGACCCCCAAAACATGAAGAAGTTAAAGAAGTGATTTTTGGCATGAGTAAGGAAAGTTCTAGTGGATCAGATGATTTTTCTGGAGCTTTTTTCCAGGCTTGCTGGGATATAATCAAAGAGGACATCGTAAGGATGGTGATGGCCTTCTTTTGTGGAAGTGAACTACCTAAATTTGTAACTCACACAAATATGGTACTCATCTCAAAGAAGGAGAAAATAACATCCTTCAATGATTTATGACCAATCAGTCTTAGTACCTTCGTGAATAAAATTATTTCAAAGGTGCTGCATGGGAGAATTGCAGGGGTATTATTTGATATCATCTCTAAAAATCAAACAGGATTTATGAAAGGGAGAAGTATTGCAGAGAATGTGCTTTTAGCACAAGAGTTGATCAGAGATATCAACAGGAAAAATGATTTTCACAACATTGTTGTAAAGTTAGATATGGCTAAAGCATATGATCGAGTATCTTGAATTTATTTGACAAAGGTAATGAGAAAATTTGATTTTGATGAAAGAATAATTGATATGGTATGAAGGTTGATATCTAATAATTGGAACTATATCATGGTGAATGGAAAAGCCTTTGGCTTTTTCAATTCATCAAGAGGACTAAAGCAAGGAGACCCACTGTCATCAGCATTATTTATCATTGTAGCAAAAAGTTATATTTATCTGCATGATAATGTTCCATATGCAATCTGTCAGAATGTCAAAAGACTTACTAGTATTGCACAAGGAACTTTTCCATTTACATACTTAGGTTATCCAGTATTTTTTGGAAGGAGGAAAATGATTTATTTTGAAGATTTGCTCAAAAAGGTAGCCAAAAGGGTAATGGGATGGCAGAATAAGCTACTTACTTTTGGAGGAAGATATATTTTGATAATGCATGTTCTACAATCAATGCTCATATATTTTCTATCTGCCATGAATCCCCCAAAAGGGATCATTGAACAGTTACACAAAATTTTCTCTAAATTCTTCTAGGGAAGCAGTGGGGAAATAAAAGGAAAGCATTGAATTGCTTGGGATAAGTTATGTTATCCCAAAGAGGAGGGTGGTTTACATTTTATATCCTTACATGATGTAGCAACAGCACTATTTGCAAAGTTATGGTGAATTTTTAGAACATCCACTACATCATTATGGGGGGAGTTCATGTGGAATAAATATTGTAAGAAATGGCACCCAGTTATGGCTACTTCTATTGGAAGGTCTCATGTCTGGAGAAGATTGACTCAGATTAAGGAAGATGTGGAGCATTATATCTAGTGGTAATTGAAATCAGGAGAATCAAGTTTTTGGTATGATAATTGGACCAAAGTAGGGGCATTATACTACTTAGAAGATGATAGGATTGGAGAAGAGGAGATAGAGGTACAGGAGTTTATTGTGGACAACCAGTGGGATAAGGAGAAATTACTATTATATATTTCAGAAAAAACGACTGAATATATAATAAGTAATATTTTGCCTCACCTAAACATTGGGCAATCAGACAGGGCACACTGGATGGCACAAGCAAATGAGGTTTTTTCTGTCAAATCTGCGTGGGACATAATTAGAAAGAAAAGACCAAAGGAAGAGTATCACGTTAGAATATGGAACAAAGAATTGCCTTTTAAAATAAATTTCTTTTTATGTGGGGCTTCGAAAGGAAGGATTGCCACAGACGACAACCTCAAGAGAATGAAATTTAGTATTGTTTTCAGATGTTAGTATTGTGACACACAACAGATAGAAACAATGTTACATTTATTCTTAACTGCCCCTGTTGCTAGGAAACTTTGGGAATTTTTTGCTTCTACTATTGGTATACAGGATATTGAAAGAAATATTATGCAAAACTGTAAAAATTGGTGGTATATGACTACCAACAGCAGATTACAGTATGCACACAGAGGAATCCCAACAATTATTATTTGGATACTGTGGAAGAGAAGGAATAAGCTTAAATATGGAGGACAGGTTCAATTTGAGAGCATTATATAACAGGTTACTGATACAAGCAACATGTTGATAAGTTGTAAATACCCACAAATGGATATAAAAGGCAAGAATTGGATAGAGATGCTGAGAATTTTGGGTGGATTCAAATCAAAACTATATCATTGCTTGGTATATTGGAGATCACTAGAAGAAGGCACACTTAGATGCAATACAGATGGGGCAAGTAAAGGTAACCCAAGGGAAAGTGCCTATGGGATATTCTTTAGAAATTGGGAAGGAAATCTAGTATATGCCCAAACAGAGCAAATTGGAATTACTACAAATATTGAGGCAGAAACTAGAGCAATAAGAATGACACTTAAAGTGTTCAGAAAAGGGATGGCAGAGGGTGGTCATTGAGACTGATTCAAGGACAATCATGAAGATAATACATAAAAAGTGGAAATGTCCTTGGGAACTAATCGAAGAAATTGATGAAATAGAGAAGTATATACAATAGTTAAATGCATCTATACAACATACTTTTTAGAGAAGGCAATCAGATGGAGGATTTTTTAGCTAGTAGAGCATTTAAAAGTGAAGAAAAATAAGTCTTTCACACACTCAAAGAATTACCCACAGAGGCAAAACGGATTATCAATAGTGACAAATCACACATGCCATATGTAAGAATCAAAACAAAGAAAATTAAACATGCAGATGATTGAAGCAGGCAAACAAAAGGTAAATTACATTACATTAGTCACCAACATAGGTGTTACATGCAAACAGATACTATCACTATTTACATATGGCTATAAAGGAATTTACAATTGCAGAGTTTAACAACATATATCCTAAAAGGATGACAAAAATCAGCCATCAAAAATGCCTACGGGGTACAAAAAATAGAGTTACCAACAAAGAGCACTAGCTGGGTGAAACATTGAAGTCACACCAGGATCTATCACTTTACAAGCTCCACTAAGAACAACGAGGAAATCAGTCAAAGAGAGTTTAACGACCTCATAAAACAAGCTAAGGAGGCTTACCTGAGTCCGATGAACAAGGTGATGTTTGAGCTTCCACAAGAAGACACATACAAAAGCACAAATTTTTCATCTGGAGAACTCATAGATCTGGAGATTAATCGACATAACAATGGCAAGAAAAGAGAGAAAATAGCATGGCTATCAACAGAGATTCATGGTGGATATACAAGGCAGTGAGAAATGTTGATGAAAGTGAAAGGAGACAAGGTGTAAATGACAGTTAGAAGATATTTCTGACTTTTAGAATAGCTGGTGGGGTCGATGGGCTGGATCAGAC
>DF364013.1:11316-21659 GCA_000787875.1 Solanum virginianum | reverse complement strand
TTACCAAGTAAGAAATACAAAGTTCGAGCATTACAATCTAAAGATATACTCAAAAAATCTACTATTACCAAATTTGGTTCAATTTAGTTTTAATTATTCTATTACTTTAACAATACACGAAAATATTAAATTAAAGACAAGAGGGGAAATAGAAAAATATATATGTTTTGAACACATTCTGTTCAAAATACGTATATATTCGGAATATTTTTATTTTGAGATTTTTTACTTTGATAAATAATTTTTTGAGAACATATATATATATATATATATATATATATATATATATATATTCCTATAAGGTATTTAAAATTGATCATGAAAATTTATCGATCCAATTCAATTATTTTTTATTATTTTGAATATATTGAAATCAAATAATATATTATCAATTTGTAAAAATATAAAATTAAATTCAAATAAAATTAATTTATTTAATTGTTTGTGGGGTTGCTGAGGTGGCAAAAACAGAAGAAATGAACTGTATGATATTCATTCATAGCCCCCATGATTAATGGTGTAAAGGAAATTAAACTCATTGAGATCGCAATCAATGGGTTAGGGGAATGATTAGGAAATTTGACCTTACATTATTTATGAAAATTTAATCATAGTATTTACTTTTTTGTTCATGATTTTCAATACTTTTAGTTTATCATTAGTATTTAATTTACACGCTCATGCATGCTAACATGCTTTCATAATTCACACACATATGATGTATTTGTACACGTATATCGACATATATACTACGTGTATCTATATATATGTATAGAGAGGTGCACTTATTTTTGTATATAATGAGAGCAGTGACGGATCCATAATTTGAATTGAGGTTTAAAATTTGAAAAAATAAACACATGAATTAGTCTAAGGGGGTTCGACATCTATTGTAAATAAATTTAAAAAAATTTAATTATGTATAAATAATATAATTTTTCACTGAAGAAAGTTTAGATGAATCTTTAACCTTAAAGTGGCTCCGTCACTTATGCCTAAATAAAAAAATGAAAAGAGAGAGCATGGCAAACATAAGTGGAACTAAGATTTTAAATTTATTGATTTGAAAATTCTCTGAAAGATAATTTATCTAGCTTGTAGATATGCTTATAGTTGCATCTTAAATAGAGAATTTTTCTTTATATTGAAATTGTACACTTAAGTAATAAAAGATAAAAATATCGAGAAACTATGTATTATACAAATGTTTTTACTATAGATACTAATTCATTCTATTGTTTGAAATAATCACATATTATCTTACTAATTAATAATTTCATACTAATTTCAATTCAGATACACCACTCTATTATTTTTTTCCGTGCTCTCTCCCCCTCTTAATTATTTCCTTCTCCCTATCGCTCTTGCTCTCTATGAATGAATAGACTGATGAATGTATTAGTGTATTTTTTTAACTTTGATATGTATATAGAGAGAGACGCGCACACACTCTTTCGTAGAAGATACATTTTAAAATACATATACATAAAAAAGAGGCATGAGACAGAGAGAAAGACAATTAATGTATTCTAAATACATGTAAATCACGTTTGAGCACAGCGTATCTAAAATAATTATATATATATATATATATATGAGTATATCTGACGAAAAAAATAGTATGAGAAATAATTTTCTAAACTTATGTGAACACATATAATTAGGACCTAAACTAATGAAAATCATATTGCTCTAAAAATATCACTATACAATTTCATATTTGTATTGATGTCAGAAATATTGAATTAAGGTGTGCCAAATGCTCACAAGATTAGAATCCCATTATAGGAGTAACATGATTCATCTTTCCGATTCATCATAATATGTTAAGTTATAGCATTCACGGGCAAAGCTACCATACCACAACAAGATTTATCATCTAAACCTCCTCCATTAAAAATTATAAATTATAATATTTGATTGACTCATATTCGATTCAATCCGTTAATTTATTGTTGTTCTATATAATGCATGTATATATAATTACTTTTTATGTATTAGAATTTTTTATTTTTTACTTTTTAGAATACTTTAATGAAAATTTTTCACACCACCACTTTTTTTTAGGTATCTTTAATTCCTTCCCTAGTTATGTAGGTCTCATTGTAGTCATTTTCTATGTACACTAAGTAGTTTTAAAGTCCCTTTCATTGTGGTCCTAGGTTGCTTTCGTCACAATATCCCATTTGCTCAAAACCCTTTAAACTATGCTACTAATGTATATCTCTATCAAATTGGCTAAGAAAAAATTGGTCGTTTGCTTTCTTTTTTTTTCTTTCCTTTTTAATTACTTCTTTTTTTTCAAAATATTTGTTCAATACATACATGACAATTCATTAAGAGCCAAAAATAAATAAATAAATAAATGAAGTGGTCATTTGTCAAAAGATCATTTATTAAACATCTAATGTTGGCTTTGTTAGATTGAACCTTTGTCGGCTAATGCTTAAAACAAGAGACATTGACCTTTTGTCGGTGAAAGTTATATATATAATATTATGTTTGGTGATTAGGTCTTAAATTATTTAAATATAAAATTAATATGTTATTTAATTTGCAATATAAAAATGCACATAATTAATATATGCATAAGTTATGAAAAAAATTTATGTATTATATCACGCATAATTAAAAAAAATAATTATACCAACAATAACATATCCAGTGGAATCTCACAATTGCGGTCTAGGGAGGGTAAAATGTACGCAGACCTTACCACTACTTTATAGAGGTAGAGAGGTTGTTTCCAGAGCACCCTCGTCACAAAAACCCATAAGTAGAATAAACTAGATACGTAAAAGGAGAAGGAAGAGAGAAACAAGGAAGAACGACTAATAACGAAAACAATGCTAGAAAGTAAATACAATAAAATTAACACACATAAGAAGAATACTGACACTACAGGATATAACAGTCGGACTAATCCTACTGACATATCCTTATTAGTCTATTAGTCTGCTACTCTAATACGCGACCTCCACTCCTTTCTATCTAAGGTTATGTCCTCGGTGCGATCAAGTATCATCATATCTTGTTTGATCACCTCCCCCTAATACTTCTTCGGTCTACCTCTACTCCTCCGTGTAGCTCTTAAATCCAACCTGTCGCACCTTTTAATAGGGGCATCAGTACTTCTTCTCTACATATATTCAAATCATTACAGTCTCACTTCCTTCATCTTGTCAGCCACAGAGGCCACCCCTAGTTTCTCCCAAATAGTCTCATTCTTAATCTTATCACTCCTAGTATGTCCAGACATCCATCTCAACATCCTCATCTCTTCAACCTGCATCTTCTGAACATGTGATTTTTTTATTGGCCAGCACTCCATCCATACAACAAAGATGGCCTAACCACCATTCTGTAAAACTTACCTTTAAGTTTAGGTGGTATTTTCCTATCACACAGTACTCCAAAGGCAAGCCTCTATTTCGTCCATTCTGGCTCAATATGATGTGTGACATCGTCATCGATATCGCCACTAATCTAGATGATGGACCCAAGATATTTAAAGTTTTCTCTCTTGAGAATAGATTGAGCGTCAAGCCTCACATTACTATTTGCTTCATCCCTCTCAATACTGAGTTTGCGCTCTGAGTATTCCGTTTTGGTCTTACCTAGTTTGAACCCTTTGGATTCTAAAGCATTTCTCCACACCTCCAATCTATCATTAACTTTAGTCTGAGTCTCATCAATCAGAACTATATCATCCGCAAATAGCATATACCATGGAACCTCTTCCTGAATAGACCATGTCAGCTCATCCATCACCAAGGAAAACAGAAAAAGATTCAACACAGATCCTTAGTGAAGTCCCATCTCAACAGAAAAATACTTTGAGTCTCCTCCTACCATTCTTACCTGAGTTTTGCTTCATTGTATATGTCCTTTATCACCCTAATATATTCCATTGGGACACTTTTCACCTCTAGGCACCTCCATAGGACATTCCTTAGAACTTTGTCATAGGCCTTCTCGAGATCAATGAACATCATATGAAGGTTCTTTTTTCTTTTCGTATATTTCTCCACTAATCTCTGAACAAGATGAATCGCTTCAGTAATTGACCGCCCGGACATGAATCCAAACTGATTCTCTGAGATAGACACTACTTTTCTCACCATCATCTCTATCACTCTCTCCCAGACCTTTATAGTGTGATTTAATAATTTGTTACCCCTGTAATTGTTACAGTTTTGAATATCACCCTTGTTCTTGTACAATGAAACCATTATACTCCTCCTCCATTCATCAGGCATCTTGCAATCTTCATAATAACATTGAACAATCTAGTCAACCACTCTATGCCATCCTTGACCTTGTTCTTCTATAAATCTACCGAGATCTCATCGGGTCCGATCGTCCTCCCTCTCTTCATCCTACTAGTAGCACGTCTAACCTCCTCAACTCTGAATCGCCTGCAATAACCAAAATCTCGATGACTTTTAGAGTGTGTCAACTTACCCAACTCAATATCTCTATCTCCTTTTTCATTTAAAAGATAATGAAAGTATGTTTGTCGCCTTAGCTTAATGGAAGTCTCATTCACCAACACCTCACCCTCTTCATCCTTGATGCATTTCACTTGATCCAAGTCACGAGCTTTCTTTTATCTCTCTTTAGCGGGCCTATACAATCTCTTTTCCCCGCCTTTATCACTTAGCTCCTCATATAGGCGATTAAACGCTGCTGTCTTAGCACTTGTCACCACCATCTTCGTTTCTGTCTTAGCTGTCTTATAGATCACTTTAAGCTTTCGCTTTTCATTCTCATCCCTACATTTCAACCACTTCGTATAAGTGACCCTCTTGGCTTTAACTTTACTTTGAACTTCGTCATTCCACCACCAATCGCCCTGATATCCACCAAAGGTCCCTTTCGAAACCCCTAGTAATACCTCGGTCGCTACTTTTCTAATGCAACCAGCAGTAGTGTCCCACATATGGTTCAGACACCGACCCAATATGTGTTACTTTATCTTTCAATTTATATGACTTAGAAAGTCTATTAGATTTTTTAATATCATTTTTAGATGTTTTAAGTTGCTATTTGTTGTAATTTATAATACTTTTTACATAATTTTTAGTTAATATATATTATGTTATCTATTTCAATTTATGTATAATAATTATATACATATTATCCTTTTTGTCCTAAATTATGTGTTGTTTTTTTTATGTCTTTTTTATATTTTTGACAAAGAATAAATCATTATTTTAAAAATCATGGATAAAATAGTTAAGTTGGAAACTTTTTGGTATTAGCAAAAACAAAAAAAAATGATACAAAGGTTTCAACTCAAGATTTCCCGCGCAAAAATTAAAGCTCCATCTACCAACTCAATCCATAATTTGCTACATTAAAGGACAATTATGTTTCGTAGAGATCATTGAAACTCAAGAGCTCTTACACAAATATTGAAGTTATCATCATCAAGGCACAAGTAGCTATTTTTTTAAATAAAAAAAAAAGTAAACAAGACAAAATAAAAACAATGATGCAAACATTTAAAAATATAATTTAACTGTGATTTCTTCTATAAGAAGATTTCTTATATAAGATAACATAATTCTTCATACATAATTTTTATATTTCTAATTAATGTCCATATAACTCTAATCACCTATCAAACCCCTGATACGCATGATTTCTAATTTATAAATGTAGTTAATAACTTTTTTTTTCTATGACAAAATGCCAAGAAGCCTACTTTGTGGCATTTTCAATATCATAAAAGTATCTTGAACAATACGACAATAACAATATATTCGGTAAAATTTTATAAGTAGGGTATGAGGATTGTAAGATTTACACAAATCACTTTATAACTACCTCATAGAGATACAAGAGTTGTTTTCAGAAGACCCTCAACTCAAATACACCAACATCAAAAGCAGAAAAAATCCAGACATAAAATAACGACTAGAATGTAAAACAATTGACAATTTTATAAATACAATAAACATATCAAAATAAATTACGGGCAGTAACAACACAATATATAAAGAAGCGGCTAATCCTACTAGCCTACTATATCACAAGGCAAGACAACATTCAACCCCTACTAGCCTATCTATAACTTTGTACCCTAATACGCAATCTCTCTATTCCTTCCAATCTAAGGTCATGTCCACGATGATATGAAGCTGCACCATACCCTGTCTAATCACCTCCTCTAACGCTTTTTCAATCTACCTCTACCCCTCCACGTAACCCCTAAATCCAACCTCTCGCAACTTCTAACAGGAGCGTCGACACTTCTCCTTCGCACTTGCTCAAACCATCTCAGTTTTGCTTCTCTCATGTTGTCTGCTACAGAGGTTATCCCTGCCTTCCCTCGAATGACCTCATTCCTAATCTTATCACACTTAGTATGTCCTCACATAACATCTTACTCTCTACAACTTGCATCTTCTGAACAGGTGAGTTTTTGACTGACCAACGCTACATCCCATATAGCAAAGACAGTCTAACCATCATTCTGTAAAACATACCTTTAAGTTTATATAAAGTATCTTGAACAATATACAAAAAAAATATTTGCATTTGATATTTATATCCAATCAATACGTATTTATGATAAAACAAAAAAATTAATAACTTAGTTAATTGACTATCCAAACTTTTATCTTGTTGATAAGAGAATTATTCTGACCACTTTATAATCTCTTGTCCAATTTTCCTTTCCTCTCCCCCAATTTTTCTCTCTCTGTATTACTACTTATATATAAGGAAATAAAGGAGTTGCTTGGGGTAGTAACGACATTTCAGGAAATTCAAAAGTTATTTCATTTTTGGTGCTGCTTCTACGCCTGACACGTCTTCTTCCCTTTAAATTCACCACACTTCTTAAAAAGTGCTTCTATGTGACATAATTTTCCCTTTTCAAATTCACTGCACTTCTAAAAAGCTTTTCAAAGCAGTTGCGTATTTATTGACGTGTCTGTTTTAACTGCTTCATAATATTTCTTTAGCTATTTCAATTATAATTTTATAATAAATTTTGAAATAGATATAAAAAATCTATCAATGTCACATAAATCGAGACTAAAAAATAATTTATACTGTGCTGAGGTAAAACCTAACTTCTGATAGGGGTTGATTCTGTGTTTATAGTAACAACCTGTGGTCATTTACATCATTCTGCTGAGGTAATGAGTTTGTGGCTGCAGTAACATCACTTCTGTGATCATCCACACAAATGTTATGATCCCTCTCATCAATGAAATTAACAGTAGAAGGAATGGACTTAAGAACAGGTGGAAAGGTGTATTTTTCTGATGGTAGGTGAAAAGGAAAAATATGTTCATGAAATATTACATCTCTAGAAACATGTATTCTTTTAGTGGCAAAACTTATTACCTTATAGCCCTTTGTTCCAAAAGGATAGCCCACAAAAATATGGGGGGTGGTTCTAGGCTGCAGTTTATTTCTAAGATATTTTTGTAGAGTGGGATAACATAGGCATCCAAAAGATCTAAGCTGGTCATAATTTGGTTTCTTATCATATAGAAGCTCATGTGGACATTTGTTTTTGAGGTGGTTCAAAGGGAATCTGTTTATGACATGGGTGGCTATCAACAAACATTCTCGTCAATATCTCAGGGGTAACTTTGATTGGAAGAGAAGTGCTCTGGCTGTTTCTAAGATGTGTTTATGTTTTCTTTCCACAACACTATTTTGTTGAGGTGTATATGGACAACTTTTCTGGTGAATAATGCCTTTGTCTAAGAAAAATTGGGTTGCTTCACTACTAGTGAATTCTAGGCCATTATCTAACCTTATATTTTTTACAGTGGTGTTGAACTGATTCTCCACCATGTTTATAAAGGATCTTAACACTTATAGGACATTGCTTTTTGTACTCAAAAGATGTGTCTAGGTAGATCTAGTATAGTCATCTATCAGGGTAAGGAAGTACTTGTAATTATCATAAATCGATACATGATAGGGTCCCCAGAGATCAACATGGATCAGTTTAAATTTGGAGGTTGCTTGGCTTGTGTTGTGGTTAAAAGGTAGTCTCTGTTGTCTTGCCATTGGACAAATAGCATAAGAGAAGGGCTGTTTTGAAGAAAATTTGGCTGGCAGATTAGGGATATTCCTCATTTTGACAAAGGGTACATGGCCAAGTCTACTATGCCACAATAAATCTACATTGTATGTGAATTCATGCAAGAATCATTGTCAAGTAAAGTATTCTTGTCACTGAAAGTAGATGTGCAAATGAGAGGAGTAAAACCATGAATCACATGTGATCTGTTCTTATTACTAATGAACAAGTTAGACTTATTTACACAACAGGATTTTGTAACAAAAGAAACATGTTTCTTATTCTTTTCAGGAACAAAACTAGAACTATCTGTGGAATGAAAACAACATATAGGATCTGTATTGCCTACATTGACACTGTCACCATTCTTCAGGCACCTTGAACAAAGAAAATAGAGCCCATCCTTGCTATTACCAATCACCTGAGGCCTCTTCACTGAAGGGGCCTGTAATAGACAAAATACATTAGTGAAAAATACTATGCATCTTAGGGAAAAGGCTAATGAATGAACTGAATATCTGAAAGAGGGAATATACAACACCTTATGTAAAATGACTTGAGGAGTGATTACTGCATCTCTAAAGTCAATTACCTTAACTTTGTATCCATTTGGAAGAGAGACTAACATGGGATAGGGTAAGGTGATGATGTTGGACAGGCTAGTTTTGTTAAAGGTTTTGTGGTTTGCTGCTCCTGAGTCTATGATCCACAAATCAGCACTTGAGTCAAAACATTTACATGAGGGATTACCAAAATCTATAGAAGAAGTGCAAACTACCATACCTGCAAAGTTCATGGAACTTGTATTGTTAACTGGTCCATTCTGATCTTCACCTGTATTCTCCATTCTGAACTATTGGAGTAAGTTAATGATCTGTCCATACTGGTCTTTTGTAATTCTAGCATTCTGATGATTGTTGCCATGTGATTGCTCATCTTCATAGGTAGGCATCATGTCATTTGTGCTCCCATGCACATTTGACATAACTCTCTTTCCCTTAAACTGTTGACTATTCTGTCTAGAATTCTGGCCATTGTTATATATATTTAATCTGTGGCCTTGGTTGTTGTTATTCTGTGGAAATCCATGTAGCTTGAAACACTTGTCCTTGGCGTGGCCTAGCTTCTTGCAAAAGTCACAAATCACAACATTTCTACTGCTGCTACTTCCTGTGTAGTTATTACTTCCACCAGCATTGTTATTCATTCCTGCATAGCCATTGCCTTGGTAATTTGTTCTGAAAGATCTACCTCCCTTACTATTACTACTGCTAATAGTTGCATTCAAGGCTGTAGAATCCATAGGCATTCTACCAGTGGGTTTGAATTCCCTTTACTTCTCCTCTTGGACCAGCAGGGAGAAAGCTTGAGCCATTGAAGGCTATGGATTCATCATGAGTATATTTTCTCTTACTACTGTGTAAACCTCATTCAAACCCATGAGAAATTGGATCAATCGCTTTTCTTGTTCTGCCTTATAGCGACTGTCCTTAGCACCACAAACACATGCACAAGTGCAGTGATTTTTCAAACTCAAGGTTCTCAATTCCTCCCGTAATTTCTTCATCCTAGTATAGGATACTGTGATATCTGAGACTCCCTGTGTTAGATCACTAATCTCCTTTTGTATCTGATACAACTTAGCCCCATTAGTTTGATCGTATCTATCCTCCAACTTCTTCCAAAGTTCTACTGAGTTAATCACATACTCCACACTGTCTGAAATCTCCTTAGATAGAGAGTTCAGAATCCAAGCATCCTTGATGCACTTCACTTGAGTTAATCACATACTCCACACTGTCTGAAATCTCCTTAGATAGAGAGTTCAGAATCCAAGATGTCACCATATCATCACACCTCTGCCATTGACGAAGGAGTGGTGAATTCTCCTGTCTTTTTCTGCAACTTCCATCAATAAAACGTAGCTTGCTCTTCACTGAAAGAGCTCATGTAATACCTTTTCTCAATGATCAATAACCAGCTCCATTGAATTGAGTTGGTACTAACATCATATCTGGACTATCCGATGGATGTATATACAATGCGCTGTTTGCATCAATAGTGGTGCTCATGTTTGGTCTTGTTTCAGTAGATTCACCTTCCTCGATTGCCATTGATGTGGTGTTGCTTAGCTTGGCTCAAACTTGAGGATTGAATCAAAGGAAACAGAGGATAGAAAAAAATTTCACAAATCAAATTGGATCTGATTGTAAAATTTGAGAAGAGAAACTGATGAAACTCCAATAGAATTCGATTAAGATGCAATGATCCTCACTGACCTTGCTCTGAT
>DF364014.1:20783-31937 GCA_000787875.1 Solanum virginianum | reverse complement strand
AAGAGACTAAGTGAGTTGATGAGTGCCTCCATGAGGCTAATTGAGATGAAAAGGGGTCTTATGTATATTATGTCTTGGGAGGAGTATCGAGCACCGAAATAGGTAAGAGTGAGTCTCATTCGTACCCATTAACTACGTCACCAAGCATAGGATGAGGATTGAACCATTACATCACATGGTCCCCTATTGAGGAAAAGTTCCTAAAAGAATTGCGGACAGTAGAGGTTATATCCCCTATGGATCATATGCATTCCTTACCTGGCAAGTACGGAATAATTGTGGTAACATCAACATCATTATTGTTCAATCACTGGCTCATAAGTGGTTATTATCGAATAATAAAAACTCCCAGAAAGTCCTTACCCTGAGTACTCTAAGTCGAGTTGAGTTGAGTTAAGTCTAAGTTGATTAATGAGGTTTTATTTGTTGATGGGTCACTTGTCTACTACTTACTCTTACTTTAGATAGACATTTGATATTCTGATTGAGTATTATTTTGAGTTGATGTTGTTTCTATATTGTTCTACCTGTTTCTATTTTATTCAGCTATTTTACATACTAGTACATTCCACGTGCTGATGTCCCCTTTTGGACTGCATCATAAACTGATACAGAAACAAGTACTAGAGATCGTTAACAGGCGCACTGTTGAGGATCTGAGCATTTCAGCTGAGTTGGTGAGCCTCCTTTACTTTGGATGATCATTGCTTATATTTTCATCTTGCTTACTAGTGTTAGACGTTGAGTTAGCTTTATTTTATTTTGAGGTAGCCATGGGTTTGTTATTGGTACCACTTGATAGTGATAGAGGCTTCATAGACTAGAGTTAAGTATTGATGTTGAGACTTATTGAGCTAGTTTCTTTTGTACTAGCTTATTTATTTAATGTGATATTTGATTATAAATTGCTTATTCTTATCTTTAGTCTTCTGCTGAGTTTTCTAAGTTATATATTGAATGAATGGATATGATGAGACCAAGTGATTCACTTAGGAACTAGCAATAGCCTCTAAGTGCCAACCACATCTAGGGTACCCTCATGAGGCGTGACAAACTTGGTATTAGAGCCAAATTTAAGTGTCCTAGGGAGTCTATGATGTCGTGTCTAGTAGTCCTTATTATTGGTGTGAAGAGCTCCACATGCATAATAGGGAGGCTGTAGGATATTAGGAATTGTTTCACTTCTTTCATGTCCTAAATCATGTGACAGAGTTATACTCTATGAAAAGTTCTCTTACAATTCATGCTCTACGCATTGCAGAGTTGTGAACATGCCTCCCAGAAGAGCCGTTAGAAGTAGGGGACGTCTCGCTAGGCAGAATGTTAACCCACCTAAGCATCAAGGACATGAGGAGCCCGTGAATCCAGCTGTCCCTGTTGAGTAGCTGATCACGCTCAAGATACACCTCTTTTTGAAGTAAAAGCGGTCGTCAAAGTAAAAAAAACTAACCAAGGTTAGGGTCGAATCCCATAGGGAATATGAGACTTTGCAACTTGGTTAACCAATAATCAATTCAAGAATCAACTAACTTAATTCTCTAAAAAGCGGGGGTTTGCAATGATCGATAAAAAATTAAACTAGACTAATTAAAATTGGGAGACAAGCAATAATGGAGAGCAACTTGGTTATTGTGTTCCCCATGATTCACTAACTCAATATCCCCAAATATCTCAATTCTCAACTAGAATATTGCATATAGGATGGTAATTTAGGTTCTTCTAACCCTTTGGTCAAAGATAATAAAACGACGCCAAAAAGTGCCCGAAAATGTGCCTCAAAAGTGTCTGGATTTGTAATTTCTATATATCTCTAAATCCATGCATGATATCAAAAATTTGACTTCGTATTCTTGTTCAGGGGGATCTAATTGAGTGGAAAATGGTTCTAACCCCCAATTTAAGAGCAATCGTAGCAAAATTTGAAAATCATGAAAATGCGATTTCCAAAGAGCATCTGTGCCCCTAGCGCGACAAGGGTGCGCTCTAGTATTATTTTTATGCAGTTTTTCAAGTTCAGTCCAAGGCTTTTGGGTCTTGGGCCTAAGTGTTCCCAAACGTGAAACTACTTATACTTAGCCATATTTCACCCTCATAACATTTAAGACATTCAAGACATTCCCCAATTCTCACTTAAACACTTAGACTCATATTTCTCTCCAAACTCAAGTCCCCAAAACTCATCCCGATCTTAAGGTTCTCATTCAAGCTTCAAGTCTCCATCTCCAATCTTCATCAAGTTATTCCCCAAAGCTAAGGTATGTGGGTTTCTTTCATGGGTTTCTTTCACCCATGATGCCCAAGTTTCCTTTTACCCTAGATTGCATGATTTAAAATTGATTTACTTAGGGGTCTTATCTATTGTGAATTTTGCTGCACACTATGTTGGAATTTCATGAAATTGTGACTATTTTAGCATGTTTTGAGCTATAAATCTAAGATCTATTATGAGATTTGATGAAGGGTTTTGATGTATATTGCTTGAGGGTATTACCAAGTATCTATTGATGGTTTTACACTAGATTTTCTAGCATGATTCCACTCTTGAATTGCATGGTTTTACACTAGTGCTAAACACCAGCCAAGTGTTTGATAAAATGTCTGGTTATGCTTTCTTGAGAAATTAAAGGCCCAATACATGTCTTATTAGTTGAATGACTATATGATGATGAAAGGAATGTATGTATATGATATTATCTCTATAGTGTGGGGAAAATGACCAAACCTCACTCTGGACGTTGTAAGCCCCGATAACCTTGTTGAGGGGTTTGTACCTTGATCGCCTCGTTCAGGAGGTGGCAGGCTTGTGCAATTGTGTCAAGGGGTTTGTACCTCATCAACCATGTTGGGGGGTTTATACCTCATCAACCATGTTGGGGGGGGCTTGTACCTTATTAGCCACATAAAGAGGTTTGTACCTCATACGCCTCTCCAAGAAGGTGGTAGGCCTTTGATATTTACTAATATGGTCTCTCCTTATGGATGGATTATGTTCTATATAAGCATGGTTTACTTCAAGTATCATTTATACATGCCATATTGCTATATGCTTATTCATTGCCTATGTTATGCATTTTGTATATGGTGCTTATCACTTGTTGCATTTCATCCTACATACTTAGTACATTCAAATGTACGAGTATTGTTGGACATGTCATGTGTAATGTTATAAGCTTTGACTCTCTCTTGAATCTTGTTGTTTATTATATGAAAGATGTCCCTTAGCCCTATTTATATCTATTTATTATCTGTTGATGTTATTTTATTGCCCTTGTGACCAAGGATGTGTAATGATGTGCTAAGAGGCTTGCTTGGGGTCCTTTCGGATTCCCCTTGCGCCGTGTCACATCTAGGCCCTAGGCTTGGTCGTGATAAACTTGATATCAGAGCACTAGGTTATTAATGGTCCTCGACATCCAACACACTGCGTCGATTAGAGTCTTGTTCATGGTTGTGTTATGCACCACAACTATGAGCTATAGGCTATGATGCATTTAGGAAATGTTTCCCTTCTTCTTACTCTATGTCGTACTATAGAAGTTGAAGTAAGGTTTTCTCCCTAACAATTGTCCTTTGCTATGCTAGATCATGCCTAACATAAGAGGAAGGAGAGCCCGCACTCCTGATGAACAACCAGCTCATGATAAGCTCCGGGATGCTCTCATTTTGCTTGCACAAGTTGAGGCTAACCAAACCAACCAAGGTGCCTAAGCCCCTCATACTCCTACACTAGCATCTCGGTTGAGAGACTTTATGAGGATGAATCCCCTAAACTTTTATAGGTCAAAGATGGATGAGGACCCTCAAGGGTTCATTGATGAGGTCTACAAGGTTTTGGCTATTACGGGTGTTAGATCGGAAGAGAAGGCAGAGTTGGCGGCTTACCAACTCAAAGGAGTGGAACAAATATGGTTTGATCAATGGAAGGAGAAGGGAATCAATAATGTGGTGCTTTGGGAAGAGTTCAAGATGGTTTTTCTTAATTAGTTCTTCCCTTTTGAGCTTAGGGAAGCCAAATTGGTGGATTTTATGATTTTGAGACAAGGGTCTTTGACTGTGAGGGAGTATGCCCTCAAGTTCAACCAATTTTCAAAATATGCTCCCCACTTGCTGGCTGACTCAAGCTCTAGAATGAATAACTTTGTGATTGGTGTTTCCGACTTGGTGAGTGAGGAGTGCTAGTCCACTATGTTACTTAGTGACATGGATTTATCCCATTTGATGACCTATGCCAAACAAATAGAGGGGAAGAAATTGAGGAAGAGAAGGGGTCATGAGGCCAAGAGGGCCTGTTTCGAGGGAAAGTCCATACTCGAAAAGGTGGTCAGTTCCATCAAGACCAAGGGTCTTCTCATGCATTTCAAAAGATGGTTGCCAATGACTTTCCAAGAGCCCAAGGTGTTGGAGGTGTGGTTCGTAATGGTGGGTGTCCAAAATATGGTAGGGGTCATAATGGCCCGTGGTTGAGGGATACTAATGCTTATTATGGTTGTGGAGAAGTTGGGCATAAGGTGATGGATCACCCTTGAAATCACAACAAGGGTAAGGAAATTCGTCCACAAGGTGCTAATGCGGTCCCTTTGGGGAGAGATGGTCAAAAAGGTGGTGCCCCAAGGCATAATTGGTTCTATGTACTCCAAGGGAGGCAAAAGGTTGAGGAGGTTCCCGATGTCATCACTGGTATGTTAAAAGTCTTTGATGTTAATGTGTATACATTGATTGATCCGGGTGCCACTTTTTCTTTTGCTACCCCCTTTGTTGCCAAATAGTTCCATGTTGAGCTCAAATTACTGGCATTGTTACCGATATATTAAGAGTATTTGATTTTGATGTGAATGCATTGATTGATCCGGGTGCCACTGTTTCTTTGTTACCCCTATTGTTGCAAAACCATTTCATATTAAGCTTGAATTATTGTCTGAGTCACATGAGGTGTCTACTCCTATTGGTGCATCTATTATTGCTAGGAAGGTCTATAGAAATTATCCCATTTGCATGTTGCATAAGATATTGCCTTGTGATCTTGTTAAGTTGGATATGGTTGATTCTGATTTCATTCTTAGGATGGATTGGTTGCATGCATACTATGCCTCTATTGATTGTGGAACCCATAGGGTCAAGTTCCAATTCCCAAATGAACCCATCCTTAAGTGGGAGAGTCATGATGTGGTGGCCAAGGGTAGGTTCATCTGTTGTATTAAAGCCCGTAAGTTGATCTCTAAGGGGTGTCTCTATCATCTTGTAAGGGTTAGAGATGTGTAGTCCAAGGTCCTTCCCATAGATTCGATTCCGATTGTAAATGAGTTTC
Source organism: Solanum virginianum (assembly GCA_000787875.1). Lineage (NCBI taxonomy): Eukaryota > Viridiplantae > Streptophyta > Magnoliopsida > Solanales > Solanaceae > Solanum > Solanum virginianum. The sequence continues at coordinate 26,632 of DF364014.1, read as the reverse complement.
TTGTTGTCTTTCCAAATGAGCTTCCCAGTGTTCCTCCCAAAAGAAAAATAGATTTTGGTATAGACCTTGTTTTCGATACTCAACCCATTTCTATCCTCCTCTACGTATAGCCCCAGCAGAGTTGAAGGAACAATTGAGGGACTTATTGGAGAAGGGATTTATTAAGCCTAGTCAATTACCTTGGGGTGCACTAGTGTTGTTTGTGAAAAAGAAGGATGGGTCCCTTAGAATGTGTATTGACTACCGGTAACTTAATAGGGCCACCATCAAGAATAGGTATCCACTTCCAAGAATTGATGATTTGTTTGACCAATTACAAGTGGCTAGCCACTTCTCTAAGATTGATCTTTGGTCCAAGTATTATCAAGTGAAGGTGAGGGAGTGTGATATTCCTAAGACAGCTTTCCGGACTAGATATGGGCATTATGAGTTTGTTGTGATGTCTTTTGGGTTGACCAATGCACTGACTATCTTCTTGGATCTTATGAATAGGGTCTTCAAACCCTATAATGATTCATTTGTTGTGGTCTTCATTGCTGATATTTTGATCTATTCTCATAGTGAGGAGGAGCATGTGGCTCATTTGAGGGTAGTGTTATAAAGATTGAGGGAGGAGAAGTTGTATACTAAATATGAGAAGTGTGAATTTCGGTTGAAAAAAGTTACCTTCCTAGGCCATGTGGTGTCAGGGGATGGTATTAAGGTGGATCCTAAAAAGATGGATGTGATTAGAAATTAGCCTAGACCATTAACTCTGTCGAATATTTGGAGCTTCTTAGGCTTAGCGGGTTACTATCGAAGGTTCGTGAATGGGTTCTCTTCTATTGCCTCCCCCATAACTAACTTGACTCAAAAGAAGGCTAAGTTTATGTGGACTGATGAGTGTGAGAGGAGTTTCCAAGAATTGAAAGATAAGTTTGTGTCTGCTCCTATTTTGTCACTACCGGACGGACTAGAAGGATTTGTTGTGTATTGTGATGCTTCTAGAGTTTGTTTGGGTTGTGTTCTAATGCAAAATGGAAAAGGTGATAGCCAATGCTTCTAGGCAACTCAAAGTGCATGAAAAGAATTATCCTACTCAAGATCTTGAATTGGCCGTCGTGGTTTTTTCTTTGAAAATTTAGCGTCATTATTTATATGGGGTGCATGTTGATGTGTTCACCGATCATAAGAGTCTCCAATATGTCTTCACTCAAAAATGATCTAACTTGAGGCAAAGAAGATGGTTAGAACTTCTTAAGGACTATGATATGAATGTGCATTATCATCCCGATAAGGCTAATGTTGTGGCGGATGCTTTGAGTAAGGTGTCTATGGGTAGCCTAGCTCATGTTGATGGTGGTGAAAAAGAGGTGGCTAGAGAGGTCCATCGGTTTGCTAGGTTGGGTGTTAGGCTTGAAGAGGTTGATAATGGTGTTGTTGTTGTTGATGGTTCTAAATCTTTCTTGGTTGAGGAGGTAAAAGCTAAGCAAGACCTTGATCCATCCTTGTTAGAATTGAAGACCTTGGTTAGTAATGAGAGAGTAGAGTTTTTCTCCCAAGGGGGAGATGGTACACTTAGATACAAAGGTAGATTGTGTGTGCCTTGTATTGGTGGCTTGAGAGAGAGGATTCTTGATGAGGCCCATGGTTCTTCCTATTCTATTCACCCTGATTCTACTAAGATGTATAGAGTTTTGAGAGAGGAGTATTGGTGGGGAGACATGAAGAGGGATATTTCCAAATTTGTGTCCGGTTGTCATAGTTGCCAACAAGTCTAAGCCGAACATCAAAGGCTGGGTGGCCTAACCTAAGACATACAGGTTCCTATTTGGAAGCGGAAAGATATTAATATGGACTTTGTAGATGGGTTTCCCAAGACTAGAAAGGATTTTGATTCCATTTGGGTTGTGGTTGATAGGATGACGAAATCAACTCACTTTCTACCGGTTAAGACCACACATGAGGTTGAAGATTATGTTAGGTTGTACATTCATGACTTGGTGAGATTGCATGGGGTTTCTTTGTCCATCATATCGGATTGTGGTGCTCAATTTGCTTCATATTTTTGGGGGTCTTTCCAAAGGGGTCTTGGTAAGAAGGTTAAACTTAGTATGACCTTCCACCCTCAAACGGATGGCCAAGCCGAAAGGACTATCCAAACACTTGAGGATATACTTAGGGCTTGTCTGTTGGAGATTAAGGATAGTTGGGATGATCATCTTCCATTGATTGAGTTTGCCTATATCAATAGTTATCATTCTAACATCGGTATGGGTCCTTTTAAGGCTTTCTATGGTAGATGTTGTAGATCACCTATTGGGTGGTTTGAAGTTGGAGAATGGCTATGCTGGGAGCATATCTGGTTATGGAGGCTCTTGAGAAGGTTAGGATGATTAGAGAAAGGTTGAAGACGGCCCAAAGTCATCAAAAGTCCTATGCCGATGTGAGGAAAAGGCAGCTTGAGTTCAAAATTGGTGATTGGGTTTATTTGATGGTAACACCCATGAAGGGTGTGGTTCATTTCGATAAGAAGGGCAAGTTGAGTCCAAGATATGTGGGTTCTTATAAGGTAATGAGGAGGATTGTCAAGGTACTTATGAGTTGGAATTGCCTAGTGAGATGGATTTGGTTTATCCGGTCTTTCATGTATCTATGTTGAGAAAATGTGTAGGAGACCCTAATGGCATTGTGCCCCTTGATGTTGTAGGTGTTGTTGAAGATAATTTGACCTATGAAGAGGTTTCGGTTCAGATTTTTGATAGGCAAGTGAAGAGGTTGAGGAACAAGGATGTGGCTTCCGTTAAGGTCCTTTGGAGAAATCAAGAAGTTGAAAGAGCTATATGGGAGGCTGAAGTCGACATGAAAAAACGATATCCTTATCTTTTTCACTCACTCAAGTCTAAGGTATCCATCTAAGTCCCCTATGTGATTTTAAGTCTAAGTTCAGCCCATGGCATTTGCATGCATTCATGTTTAAATTGACAAGTTCATGATAATTTTACAGTTATGTTGAGAAGTCTAGGTTCAGCCCATGACATTTGCATGCATTCATGTCTATATTGACAATTTCATGATGATTTTATACTTATGTTGAGATTTTTGAAATGATGTTTAAGTGCATTGTTGCATCCTTATGTGGGCTAAAATTGTCATGTTTACGTCTCTCATATACATTTCTTTGAAATTTGGGGATGAATGTTCCCAAGGGGGAGTTATTGAAACGACCCCAAAAAGTGTCCAAAAGTGTGCCTCAGAAGTGTCTGAAATCGTAATTTTCATAAATCTCAAAATTCGTGTGTGATATCAAAAATTTGACTTCATACTTTTGTTTAGGGGGTCAAATTGAGTGGAAAATGGGTCTAACCTCGATTTAAGAGAAACCATAGCAAAATTTGAAAATCACAAAAATGCAATTCCTAGAGAGCATTCGCGCCCCTGGCGCGAGGCACCAAGAGTGTGCTCTAGTGTTATTTTTGTGCAGTTTTTCAAGTTCCGTCCAAGACTTTTGGGTCTTGGGCCTAAGTGTTACCAAACGTGAAAATACCTATACTTAGCCATGTTTCACCCTCATAACATTCAAGACATTACCCAATACTCACTTAAACATTTAGACTCATATTTCTCTCCAAACTCAAGTCCCCAAAATTTATCCAGATCTTAAGGTTCTCATTCAAGCTTCAAGTCTCCATCTCCAATCTTCATCAAGTTATTCTCCAGAGCTAAGGTATGTGGTTTTTTTTTCATGGGTTCCTTTCACCCATGATGCCCAAGTTTCCTTTTACCTTAGATTGCATGATTTAAAGTTGATTTACTCAGGGGTCTTATCTATTATGAATTTCACTGTACACTATGTTGGGGTTTCATGAAATTGTGATTATTTTAGCATGTTTTGAGCTATGAATCTAAGATCCATTGTGAGATTTGATAAAGGGTTTTGATATATATTGCTTGAGGGATTACCAAGTATCTATTGATGGTTTTACACTGGATTTTCTAGCATGATTCCACTATTGAATTGCATGGTTTTACACTAGTGCTAAACACCTGCCAAGTGTTTGATAAAATATCCGATTATGATTTCTTAAGGAATTGAAGGCCCAATGCATGTCTTATAAGTTGAATGACTATATGATGATGAAAGGAATGTATGTATATGATATTATCTCTATAGTGTGGGAAAAATGGCCAAGCCTCACTCCGGACGTTGTAAGCCTGGGTAATCTTGTTGAGGGATTTGTACCTCGATCGCCTCTTTTGGAGGTGGCAGGCCTATACAACCATGTCGAAGGGTTTGTACCTTGATAACCATGTTGGGGGATTTGTACCTCATCAACTATGTTAGGGGGCTTGTACCTCATCAGCCACATGAAGGGGTTTGTACCTCATGCGCCTCTCCAAGGAGGTGGTAGGCCTTTGATATTTACTAATATAGTCTCTCTTTACACATGGATTATGTTCTATATAAGCATAGTTTACTTTAAGCATCATTTATATATGCCATATTGCTATATGCTTATTCATTGCCTATGTTATGTTTTTTGTGTATGGTGCTTATCACTTGTTGCATTGCATCCTACATACATAGTACATTTAAACGTACTAACACATACTCTATGCCTATATTATGTCACCATGTAGGAACCGGAGCCCTACTTGAGCATCTTTCTCCATGCGACTAAATCGATTTCACTCAAGCTTGTTGGTGAGTCCTCTATTCCGAGGACGTTGGTTATCATCTCATGCTATGTTCTAAGACTATCTTTCTTTAATGTATATGTTGACTATGAGGGTGAGCCCGGTTGCTTGTCTTGGCTCATGCTCTTATCTATGTAGTAGAGGTGATGTTGGATATGTAATATTATAAGCTTTGAGCCTCTCTTGACTCTTATTGTTTATGATATGAAAGATGTCCCTTATCCCTGATTATCCCTATTTACTATCTCTTAATGTTATGTTATTGCTTCTGCGACCAAGGACGTGTAATGATGTGCTAAGAGGCTTGCTTGGGGTCCCTTCGGATTCCCCTTGCGCCATGTCACATCTAGGCCCTAGGCTTGGGTCGTGACAGATAAAGGTCAAATATCACTATGATACTTGGCCCATCTCAATAGTATGCTCAAATATCCATTACCAATAGTCCCAGTCAACCTGTTTTTGGCCGAGTTCGGTTGATTAGACGAGAACACATCATCGAATCCTGTTAATTACTCTTTTTACCTATTCATTATCACCTGGATCGAGAAGGTAACACTAGGAAAGTTATAATGTAGGTCACCACTAGAAAACATTCAAAATGAAGAGAAATGATTAATACATACCATTCTAAGAATTGCAAATAATCCGAGTTTTTAAAGTTAGATTCTCATGGTTCCCACAACCTCAAATTATGGGTTTAGCTACTCATAACTTGGGCAAATAAAGAAACAACGAATAGAGAAAACATAGTTAATAACTTACCCTAGAAGATTGAAGAACAAGAAAACCCAATTTGTATTGAGAATCACAAGTTTGAAAGTTGAACTTAATCTACGAGTGAATCTCTTCTCCAAAATGTAGTCTCCAAAGATAAACCTAAAAATTCCTCTAATATTTTGTGCTCTCTGTGTGTCTCTATCTACCTCTTTCGAAAACTTAAAAAAAACTCTTTTAAATGACATAGTATTTTCTATTTATAGTATTCACAAACAAGTTCCTAAATTAATAAGAAAGATTGGTTGCTGCATGATACGAGTCACAGTTACGAATCGTAAATAGGATTACAAGCCGTAATTAGGTTTTCATGGTTAGCCTCCTGCATCTTGGACTTCACTGATATGAAACACCTTCACGAGTCATAGTCTGATCTAGACTCATATAGGCCTTTTGTA
>DF364014.1:4581-20720 GCA_000787875.1 Solanum virginianum | reverse complement strand
AGACTCATATCGGCCTTTTGTAGTCCATATTTGCCTCACTTGGTCCAAATTCGATCAACACTGAAAATCACTACGAAACATCCCTTTACGACCCATAGATGGAACTATGGCTCATAATTGGTCCTCGTGTGGCAGAACTTCAGATTTTGCTTCAATACTGGAATCATCTATGAGGCCACCTCTACTACTCATAAATTGATATACGACTCGAAGAGGGTCTTGTATGTCCTAAAAAATCAGCAAACCTGCAACTTTTTCAAAAATTGTGCCAACCTGCTTTTCTTGTAAAAACAAACACAAAATACATAAAAACCATAGAAGTCACATTTAGAACACATAAAATTCTATGTTTTAGGCATCAAATTTGCTGTATTTTGACAATACATCAGTAGCCCCCACAAGCTGAGATTTCCAATGCTGAGCTTTGCCAGGCGATTCAAACTCTAGCCCAAACTATCACAACACCTGTTATGAGGCAAGGAGTGGTTCGACAGGATGCACAAGACATATCTAGAGTCTAAGAATTCTTGAGGATGAATTTGCTTGAGTTTATAGGGTCTGCATTTACTGAGGATCCTGAGAACTATGTGGAAGAGCTTCAGAAGGTGTTCCAGGTGATGTATATGGTTGATGTTGACAGAGTTGAACTGGCTGTGAACTAGCTCAAGGCTGTGGCCAGACTATGGTTTGATCAATAGAAGAAAAGTAGAGGAGAGGGAGCCCCATTGCTGACTTGGACAGTGTTTGAGGAAGCTTTCTTGGGGCACTTCTATCCAAGAGAACAAAGGGAGGCCAAGGTAAGAGAGTTCTTGAATCTGATACAAAGCTCTATGACTGTGCAAGAATATGGGCTTAGGTTCACTCTACTATCTCGGTATGCTCCGAATATGGTTAGTGACATGAGGGGAAGAATGAGGATATTTGTTAATGGGCTGAGTAGAGGGCCAAAGAGAGATGGGAGGAGAGCGATGCTTGTAAGTGATATTATCATTGGGAGATTGATGACTTATGTACAATAAGCTGATGAGGAGAGACAACATGACAGAGAAGAGTTCAGAAGTAAGAAGGCTAAGACATCTAGCCATGAGGTTGGAAAAAGAGGGAATGGTAACAGATTACAGTCGGGGATAGTAACATCATCTGCTATTGCACCCACGCCCAGAACCAAGAATGAGGAGTGATCTCAAAATGTTGGAGCCCATGGATCTCAGTTGAAGGCTAGTGTGGGATAAGGTTCACGAGGTAAGCCACCATGTGATAAGTGTGACAGATTACACTTAGGTAAGTATCATTAGGGAAGTGATGCAAGCTTTTAGTGTGGTCTAGTGGCTCCGTACCAGAGAGAGTGTCCAAAGTGGGCTGAACGGGTTCAATCTTCTACACCAACCTCGCCAGCTAGAGGAACCTAGAGAGTTACTATGTCAGGCGCAATCGGAGCTACAAACCATTTGTATGCCATAGGTAGTCACCAAGATCAAGCAAACTCCCTAGATGTTGTGATAGGTATGATTCGAGCCTTTACTCTTAATTTTTATGTTTTTATGGATCTTGGTGCCACATTGTCATTTGTAACTCCTTATATGGCCAGTAGATTTGATAGAATCCCTGAGAGTCTTCTTGAACCCTTTGATGTTTCTACTCTTGTGGGTGAGTCTATTCGAGCTGAGAGAATATATAAAACTTGTGTAGTGGCCATCCATCATAAGGATACTCTTATTGATTTGGTTGAGTTGGAGATGACTGATTTTGATGTAATCCTTGTCATAAATTGGCTTCACGCCTGTTATGCCTCTATTAATTGTAGAGCCCGAACTGTTAAGTTCCAATTCCTCAATGAATCGATTCTAGAGTGGAGGGGTGATTTTGTTGCACCTAACGGAAAGTTTATCTCCTACCTTAGGGCCATAAAACTAATTTCCAAAGGTTGTATCTATCACCTCATGTGAGTTAAGTCTGATGATATTGAGTCTTCTACTTTTGAGTCAGTCCCGATTGTGAATGAGTTTCCTAAAGCATTTCATGAGGATTTGCCTGGAGTCCCTTCTAATAGGGAGATTGACTTTGGGATTGATGTTTTTCTCGATACCCAGCCTATCTTATTTCCACCTTATAGGATGGACCCCACTGAGTTGAAAGAGTTGAAAGAACAATTGAGAGATCTATTAGGGAAGGGCTTCATAAGGCTGAGTAGAGATCTTTTAGAGAAGGGCTTCATAAGGCTGAGTGTTCCTCCTTCAAGTGCCTATGTCCTAATCATATGAAAGAAATATGGGTCTCTCAGAATGTGCATCGACTATAGACAACTAAACAAGGTCATAATAAATAATAAATATCCTCTCCCAAGGATAAATGATCTGTTTGACCAACTTCAGGGTGCCTCTTATTTCTCAAATATAGACCTCAGACCTAGCTACCATCAATTGAATTGAAAGTGAGGGAATGTGATATTCCAAAGATAGCCTTTAGGACTAGATATGACCATTTTGAGTTCTTGGTCATGTCTTTTGGGTTGACGAATGCACCTACAACCTTCATGGACTTGATAAATAGGGTATTCAGATAATATCTTGATATGTTTGTGATCGTGTTCATCGATGACATTTTGGTGTATTCGAGAGGTGAGGAGAAGCATGTCAATCACCTCAGAGTTGTCCTTCAGACCCTCAAGGACCATGAGTTATATGCAAAATTCTCTAAATATGAGTTCTGGCAATTAGTGGCTTTTCTAGGCCACATTGTTTCTGGTGATGGTATTCAAGTGGATGCCCAAATGATTGAAGCGAACTGGCCCAGGCTAACCTCTCCAACTAACATGAGGAGTTTCTTAGGGTTGGCAGGCTACTATCGCAGATTTGTTGATGGATTTTTTCCCTATCTACACCATTGACTAAATTGACTAAAGAAAAAGTCAAGTTTTAGTGGTCTGATGTGAGAACAGTTTCCAAGAGTTAAAGAAGAGATTGACTAGTGTCAAGAGTTAGATTGGATTGTGTATTGATGCAGAGAGGGAAGGTGATAACCTATGCTTCCAGCGATGGTGTTTGCACTTAAAATCTGGTGCCACTACTTATATGGAGTGCATGTGGATGTGTTCACTGACCACAAGAGCTTGCAGTATGTCTTCAGTCAGAAATAGCTCAACCAGCGACAAAGAAGATGGTTGGAGTTACTCAAGGATTATGACATGAGCATTCTCTACCACCAAGGTAAATCTAACATTGTTGCTGACGCTATTAAAAGGTTATCAATGGGTAGCACAATCCATGTTGAGAAAGGAAGGAAGGAGCTAGCTAAAAAAGTTCATCGATTGGCTCGATTGGGAGTTTAACTTTCGGAGAATGATGAGGGAGGAGTCAACATTTAGAATGGGTCTGCTTTATCTTTAGTGGCAGAGATAAAAGAAAAATAAGACCAAGATCCTATCATACTTCAATCTAAAGGAGGTTGTCCATAAACAGAAAGTGATGGTCTTCTCCAAAGGGGGAGATGAAGTGTTGAGGTACTAGAGTAGACTATGCATTCTAGATGTTGATGGTGTTTGAGATAGAATCATGGCCGAAGCCCATAGCTCTAGATATTCTATTCATCCTGGCTCTACCAATATGTACCACGACTTAAAGAAAGTCTATTGGTGGAGTGGAATGAAGAGGGATATTACTAAATTTGTTTTTAGGTGCTCGAATTGCCAACAAGTTAAGGTTGAGCATCAAAGGGCATGTGGATTGGCATAGAACTTTAAGATTCTTGAGTGAAAGTGAGAGATAATCAATATGGACTTCATTACTGGTCTACCGAGGTCTTGAAATAACATGATTCGATATGGGTGATCGTGGATATGAGGACCAAATTAGCTCACTTCTTAGAAGTTAAGACAACTAACACTGCAGAAGAGTATGCCAAGTTGTACATCTAGGAGATTGTGAGGTTGCATGGAGTTCCCTTGTCATTCACCTTCCAATTTTGGAGATCTTTCCAGAAGGGATTAGGTACTAAAGTGAATTTGAGTTCAATCTTTCATCCATAGACAGATGGCCAGGCAGTGCGTACCATTCAGACACTAGAGGATATATTGGGAGTCCATGTCCTTGACTTTAAAGTAAATTGGAATAATCACTTACCATTGAATGAATTTGCATATAACAACAGTTATCATGCAATCATTCAAATGACTCCCTATGAAGCTTTGTATAGGAGGAGATATAGATCAACAATTGGGTGGTTTGAGGTTGGAGAGGCTGAGTTAATTAGACCTGATCTTGTCCATCAGTCTGTGGAGAAGGTAAAAGTCATTCAACAGAGGTTGAAGACTACACATTGTCACCCAAAAATCTTACATAGATGTGAGGAGAAGAAACTTAGAGTTTGAGGTAAATAATTGAGTGTACTTGAAAGTATCACCTATGAAGGATGTTATAAGATTTGGAAAGAAGGGGAAATTGAGTCCTCGCTATATTGGTCCCTATCAAATTGTGAAGAGGATTCGGAAGGTTGCTTATGAGTTAGAGTTGCCTTCTGAGTTGGACACAATTCATCTAGTATTTTACGTCTCAATGTTGAGAAAGTACTTAGGAGATCCAACCTTGGTGATCCCCGTTGAGAATATTGGAGAAAAGGATAGTCTGTCCTACATAAAGATTTTTGTCTAAATCCTTAATTTTCAGGAGCAAGTTAAAAACCAAAGAGATCACCGCAGTTAAAGTCTTGTGGAGAAATCAATTCATCAAGGAAGCCACATGGCAAGCTGAGGAAGAGATGAGAGCCAAATATCTGCATCTATTCGTGCCTGATACTAAGAATGTTGATGGTAGTGTTCTTACCCTTAACTAAATTGATGTTCCTATTCTTGAGTTGATGCGTCTATTCTTGTGTTTGAGTAGAGTTTGTTGAGGATGATGAGGAGTCAAAAGTTTGAGTTGTTGAGTGAGTATTGAGATGATTCTTGAGTCTATTTATGTCTTGATGTCCACCTTTACTCATCATTCAAGGATGAATGATTCTAAGGGGAGAGATGATGTAACACTCGATAAAATTACCAAAATACTCCTAGAGGAGAGATGTGTACACAATGTGTCTTCCCATGCTTCGATGGCAAATTCGAGGTCAGATATGCAATCAATATGAAAAATTGACAGGAAGAGTGGTTTCGATTGATTTGTAAGGCAATTGGATCAAAATATAATTTTTTGATGCGAAAATAATTTCCAATGAGGGTGCATGACAGGTGCGCGTTGCGCACCTACTGTGGACCAACACTTAATTTTGTTCCAAAATTTTTCTAAAGGATTAGAAAACTCATTAGGAGAATTTTTAGCGAAAATCACCCAAAAGACATAGGGTCTGCATTGCAGACCTCGTTTCCTGAGGCAGAATATTTTTTCTTAATTTTGTGAGGGGCATTCTAGACCTTTCCCAACCCCTCATAAACTCAAAATATGATCTAAATATGTCATTTTGAGCGTAAAAAGAGTTTTAAACCCCATTCTAAGTCCTTTCTAAGTTTTTGAAAAAGACTAGGGCTAAAGAAAAGAGAAGAGGAGCGAGGAATTGAAGAGTTCAAGGAGAATTCTTTGAGGTTCATTGTCAAAAGCTTCACACCAGGTATGCAAGGCTAAACTAAGCATGGGATTATTCTTTCATGTGTCCCATAGATTGTAATAGATGGTTGAGAGTCCACGTGTCCACATATATGTTTTTTGAAATATTTTATTAATTATTTTCTTGAAAATTATATCTACTACATGTATTTTCATACGTTGATGATCATCATAAACTTACTTCTCGAATTAAATATTTTTCAAAGCATGCATTAATGAACCTAGGGATGGAGTCTAGAGCCTTAACTTGAGTATGTTGATGGTAATCTTGATGTGAGTATGAGGTTGAGTTATTTGAGCTTGATGATCCTATGGCTCTTCATAATTGAGTTCTTGAGTTCTGTCTAAACGACTTCTTCTAAAAATGATGATCTGAGTTTGTAAGTTCTTAAATCGAGAATTGAGTGAATTAAGATGAGTTAAAGTCCCTGTAAATAGTAGAGGACTTTAGAGTTTGAGTTAATGAGACAATGAGAGTCTCTAAGAGACTAAGTGAGTTGATGAGTGCCTCCATGAGGCTAATTGAGATGAGAAGGAGTCTTATGAGTGTTGAGTCTTAGGAGGAGTATTGTGTACCAAAATGGATAAGAGTGAGTCCCATTCACACCTATTAACTACGTTGCCAAGGTAGGATGAGGATTGAACCATTACATCATATGATCCCCTCTTGAGGAAACGTCCCTGAAACAATAGAGGACTGTAGAGGTTAGATCCCTCATGGATGATATACGTTCCTTACCTGGCTAGTACGGAATGGCTGTGGCAACATTAGCGGGATTATTGTACAATCACTGGGTCATAAGCGGTTATTGTCGGATAAGAGAAACTCCTAGAAAGTCCCCACCTTGAGTACACTAAGTCGAGTTGAGTTAAGTTGAGTTGAGTTCCATTGAGTTGAGTCTGAGTTGATTGATGAGGTTTGATTGGTTTATGGGTCACTTGTCTACTATTTATTCTTGCTTTAAATAGATATTTGACATTCTGATTCAGTATTATTTTGAGTTGATGTTGTTTCTATATTGTTCTACCTATTTTTGTTTCATTCATTTATTTTACATACTAGTATATTTCACATATTGATGTCCCCTTTTGGACTGCATTATCTTATTATGCGAAGGCAGGTTCTAGAGATCGTCAACAAGTGCACCATTGAGGATCTAAGCATTTCAGCTGAGTTGGTGAGCCTCCCTCACTTCGAGGATTATTGTATTTTTTTTCATCTTGCGTACTAGAGTTAGACCTTGAGTTAGCTTTATTTTATTTGAGGTAGCCATGGGTCTATCATTATCACCACTTGATAGTGATAGAGGCTTCATAGACTAGAGTTGTGTATTGATGTTGAGATAGTTTCTTTCGTACTAGCTTATTTATTTAACATGGTGTTTGAGTTATCGATTGCCCATTCTTATCTTTAGTCTTCCCTTGAGTTTTTTGAGTTATATATTAAATGAATGGATATGATGAGGCCAAGTGGTTCGTACGGGAACTAGCAATAGTCTTTGAGTGACAGCCACATCTAGGGTACCCTCTCGAGGCATGACATCCAAGTGTGAACAATAGTGAAAAAGAGAGAAAATCTTTTTTTAGATTAGTCTATACAAAGAGTATTTGAAGGTCTGATCCGCATATTAGAGAAAATTAAGTACTTGTACTGGTTGTACTCTATCATCCTCAGTTGAGCTTTAAAGGAATCCTTTGTGACCCAAGGGGAATGGAAGTAGGTACCACATTAGTATTCTTAACCAATATAAAATTCTATCTTTACATGTACTTCTGCTAAGTTTACTCTACTTATTTGTGAAACTGACTTATAGCTTAATTGAATATCACCAAGAAGAAGTCAACTATCCTAAAAAATTCAATTCACCTTGTAATGATTTGGTTGATCATTTTTGGCTTTGTCTATGAAAATTATTGTTTTACCCTTTCGTAAGTTACTTTGGACCTATTTCGAACTATTTATATTGTTGAAACTGAAATCCTAAGTTTTAAAAGTTGAAAATAAGAGTTCTGGCATTTTTGGAAGTTTAAGTTGTTGAAAGAGTGAGTTTTTATACCGTTCTGAATTTGGGGTGTTGGATCAGAGATCCATCTATTCCATTAGCTCCAAAATATTGAAACTAATCTAGGAGAAGTTACAGAACTAAATTTGAAGTTAAAATAAGATTTTCAGGTCTAAAGTTGTGATTTTCATCGTTTCCGGAAATACTTTGATTAACATTCGGAGCATGGAAGCTCGGATCGAAATTTCAATAGTTTAAATAGTTTCAGATGGTGAAACTAATGCTAGAAATAGTCTCGTTATTATTTTTAGAGTTGCCGAGGGCTGTTTTGGCATTATGAGTTTTAAACTAGTTTATATAGTTACATTGGTAAATATGGCCAGGAGTGCCTTGAAATCAATTTTTGATGATTTCGTTGAATTTGGATCGTTGTTTCATATATGGATACATATTTGGTTTCTGTAATTCTGATTCTAGATGAGTTCTGAGTGCCTATTTCGAGTTTTGAACTTAGTTGTGCATGCTGATATGCCTGGTTTCTGGTGCCATCAAGGTTCTTCTCCATGTTTGTGGAGGTCCGGGAGACTTAAGCTTCGCGTTCAAGGAGTAATTGTTCTTCGTGTGTTGCATTCACGCCAGCCTATCCGTGTTCGCGGGGTAGTAACCGGTGATTCCCTCCTTTTTTTCTCTTCGTTCGCAGAGAGTGTTGTCCTGTTCAGTTATTGAAAATTTGAGAGTCACCATTTTTACTCTATTTTTGAACTTGTCAAGCTTTTGAGGTAATTTTGGAAGAGAATTTTCAAAGAATTATTTGGTAAGTGATTCTAACACTATTTAAATTATTTTTCATGAGTTTTATTTTGATTTTGTCTTGAATTTCATGATTTTGAATATCCAAAATTGGGAATTTTTAGTCTTTGATTTCAAAACATTAAATGATGATTTCACCTTCAATTTGAACTCAATTTTAGTAGGATTTTCACCCACATACTCCATTTTTCATGTAGAATCGAATTTAAAGTCTATTTCCAAATTTGAGAACTTTGCATTTTAATCGTAATTTTGACCATTTTTCCCCTAAGTCTAATTCATGCCAATATTGGTATCAAAATGCACCTTTAACACGTAGTATCTATTTTTGATAGCATTTCATCGATTCGGGGACCATTTGGAGGATTTGAGTTGATTGAAAGCTCGTTCGCGTGCAGTTTTGGCATTGAGGTAGGTTCGACTAACCTTTTTGGGACTAGATTTGAGTTATTGATCAAGTCTGTAATGCCTGGAGAAAATACCAAAATGCCCCTAGAATGGAATCGTGTGCATAACACGTCTTCCCAAGCTTAAATGGAAAATCCAAGACTGAATTTGCAATCAGCACGAAACACTGGGTGGAAAAGTGGTCTCAACCCGATTTTAGAGCAACTGAATCAAAAAATAATTTTTTGATCTGAAAATCGAGACAGTGAGGATGTGCTTTAGGGTCGTAATACGGACCTGTAGTGGACCCACACTTATATTTTTTTTAATTTTTCGACGGGATTGAATTTTTGAAATTACTCAAGTGTGCGACAGGTTCGCGTCGGGGACGTGTTACCCAGACCTGTTCCACCAAAGTTCAAAATTTTAAATCTTTTGAGGGGCATTCTAGACTTTCTCCAAAACCCTTCTAAACTCAAAACATGATCAATTTAGGTTGTTTTGAGGAGTAAATAAGGTCTAAAATCCCATTCCAAGCCCTTCTTCGCAACATTGAAAGTTAGAGTTTGACAGAGAAGAAAGAAGAACATGATATTGGAGAATTCGAGGAGAATTCTTGACGGGTGATTTGAAGAGCTTCATTCCAGGTATGTAAGGCTAAACTAAAAGCATGAGGTTGTTCTCTTGTGTTCCCCATAGATGGTCTTAGAAGAGAGTTGAAGGTTCCTGAGACTACATGCATGAATCTTGATTATTTTCTTGAAAAATTATATTTGTTACATGTATTTTCATATGTTGATGATCATCATAAACTTACTTTCTTGAATTGAATATTTTCATGAGATATTGCATAAACTCTATGTGTTAACTTTTAGAAACAGGCATGAAAGAAGATAAAATTGAGTCTAGAGCCTTGATTGAGAGAGTCGATTGTGATTGTGATTGTGATGTGAGAATGATGATGAGTTGATAGAACTTGATCACCCCTTGAGTCTCCATAAATGAACTCTAATGATTTGTCTATTCGATTGGTCCCTAATAATCATTCTAAGCCTTGAGCTATTGATTGAGATGTTAATTGATGTGCTGATTAGAGTCTCTACGAGACTGATTGAAAGATTGTGCCTCCATGAGGCTGATTGAGATTTTTGAAGCCCATAGGTCTCAGTCTGATTAGAGTCTCTACGAGACTGATTGAAAGATTGTGCCTCCATGAGGCTGATTGAGATGATTGGATTTAGATAGTTTGATTGGATGGATTATTTTATGAGCATTGAATGATGGGAGGAGTATCGAGTATCGATAGAGTAAGAGTTAAACCAACTTGCACTCGTCAAACTACGTAGCCGAGCGTAGTTAAGGATTAGGACCACCACATCATATTGTGTTGAGGTCCCATTTGATCAGAAGTCCTAGAAATCAATGGAGGACTTAGAGATCTTATGTCTCCATTTGGAGTTATCCTTATGGTTTTGATTCATTCTCTACCTGGCAAGTACAGAACAGCTGTGGCAATATCAGCGTGATTGTCATACAATCATTGGCTCATAAGTGATTGTTGTCGGAAAAGAGAAACTCCCAGAAAGTTCCCACCTTGAATATTCTAAGTCGAGATGAGATGAGATGAGTTGACATGAGTCCTTATGAGATGAGTCTGATTCGATGATGAGTTGATTGGTTGATGGGTCGCATGTTTACTCTTTATTCTTGCTTTAGATAAGCATTTGACATATTGATTGGTTTCTATATTGAGTTGATTTTTGTTTCTATATTGTTCTACCTGTTTCGGTTTCACTCAGCTATTTTACATACTAGTACATTCCAAGTACTGACGTCCCCTTTTTGGACTGCATTATTTTATGATGCAGATACATATGATAGAGGCCATCAGCAGGTTCATAGTTGAGGATCTTGAGATGTTCAACAGATTGGTGAGCCTCCCCTACTTCGGAGGATCCATTACCTATTTTCATCATGCTTTAGAGTTAGAATCACTTAGCTTTTATTTTTGATTGAGTTAGCAATGAGTCTGTCGTTGGCATCACCTAATAGTGATAAAGGCTCCATAGACTAGAGTCAGATGTTGATGATTGAAACTAGTGAGCTAGTTTCTTTCTACTCGCCTTTCATTATATTATTGTTTGAGACTAGATGATGAGATGTGCCCATTTATTTCCTTATGTCTTTTGCTGATTAGTAGAATGTATGAATGAATGAATGAATGAATGTGATGAGGCCAAGTGGTTTGCTTGTGGACTAGTAATAGTCTTTGGGTGCCGGCCACATCTTGGGTCCTCTTCCCGGGCGTGACAAACTTGGTATCAGAGCATGAGTTCAGGTGTCCTAGGGATTCTTTGAAGCCGCGTCTAATAGAGTCTTATTTATGGGTGTATTGTCAACCACACTTGATAAACAGGAGGCTATAGGACATTAGGCATTGTGTTCCTTCATTCATGTTCTAAATCATGCTATGGAGTTATACTCTATGAAAGTGCTATTCTAATTTGTGCTTTGCGCGTTGCAGAATTGTGATCATGCCTCCTAGAAGAGCCGTTAGATGTAAAAGATGTCCCGCCAGATAGAATGTCAATCCAACTGAGCCTCAAGGACATGAGGTGCCCATGGAACAAGCTGTCCTTGTTGCGCAGCCCCTACAAGATGAGGTCTTTAATATTGAGCTTCGCCAGGTTATCCAAACTCTAGCGCAGGCCATCACAGTACCTGCTGTGAGACAAGGAGCAACCCGATAGGATGCCCATGACACTTCTAGAGTCTGGGATTTCTTGAGGATGAATCTGCCTGAGTTCACAGGGTTTATATCCACTGAGGATCCTGAGAACTATGTGGAGGAGCTTCAGAAAGTGTTCCAAGTGATGCTTGTGGCGGATACTAACAGAGTGGAACTAGCTGTTTATCAACTAAAGGGGTGGCTAGACTATAATATGACCAGTAGAGGAAGGATAGAGGGGAGAATGCCCCGTGATGACTTGGGCTTTGTTCGAGAAAGCTTTCTTAAGGCGTTTCTTCCCAAGGGAAAGAAGAGAGGCAAAGGTAATAGAGTTCTTGAACTTGAAACAAGGCTCTATGACTATATAGGAGTATATGCTGAAGTTCATATAATTATCCCGTTATGCTTCGGATATGGTTGCTGATATGAGGGAGAGGATGTGGATGTACGTTGATAGGTTGAATAGAGGGCCAAAAAGAGATAAGAGGGTAGCTATGCTCGTGAGTGACATGGATATAGGGAGATTGATAACTTTTATACAACAAGCTGATGAGGAGAGGTAGTAGCGTAAAGAGAAATCCAGAAGTAAGAAAGCAAAAACATCTAGCCACGAGGTTGGAAAGAAAGGGAATGAGAATCGAATTCCAACAATATCATCTGCCAGTGCACTTGCACCTATTTAGAATTGATCAGAGGTCCTAGAGTTTTGAAGCCCATAGGTCTCAGTCCCAGGCAAATATGTCTCAAGGTTCATTGGGTAAGCCATCATGTGGCAAGTGCGGTAAACTGCACTTGGGGAGATGCCGTGAGGGGAGTGATGTATACTATAAGTGTGGCCAGGGGGTCACTATCAGAGAGATTTCCAAAGTGCACTGACCGGGCTCAATCTTCTGGACTAGCCTTGCCAGCTAAGGGAAATCAGAGAGGTACTACGACGGGCGCAAGCAAAGCTACAAACCATTTGTATGCCATGGGTAGTTGACATGATTAGGAGAACTCCCTAGACATTATGATGGGTATGATTTGAGTCTTTTCTATTGATTGTTATGTGTTGATGGATCCTGGTGCCACATTATCTTTTGTAACTTCTTATGTGGCCAGTAGATTTGATAGAACCCTCGAGAGTCTTCTCGAACCTTTTGATATTTTTACTCCCGTGGGTGAGTCTATTTGAGCTGAGAGAGTCTATAGAGCTTGTGTAGTGTTCATCCATCATAGGGATACTATCATTAATCTGATTGAGTTAGAAATGACCGATTTTGATTTGATCCTTGGCATTGATTATCTTCACGCATGTTATGCCTCTGTTGATTGTAGAGCCCGAACCGTTAAGTTCCAATTTCCAAATGAATCAGTTCTAGAAGGAAGGGTGATCCGTAGCACATAAAGGAAAGTTTATCTCATACCTTAAAGCCAGAAAAATGATTGCTAAGTGGTGTATCTACCATCTTGTGAGAGTCAAATCTGTTGATGTTGAGTCCCCAACTTTTGAGTTAGTTCGGATCGTGAATGAGTTTTCAGAAGTGTTCCCTAAGGATCTGCCCAGAGTCCCTCTTGATAGGGATTGATTTTAGGATTGATGTTCTTCCTGATACCCAACCTATCTCAATTCCACCTTATAGGATGGCCCCTGCTGAATTGAAAGAATTGAAAGAACAGTTAAAAGATTTGTTAGAGAAGGGCTTGATAAGGCCGAGTGTTTCTCCTTGGGGTGCCCCTATCCTATTTTGACCAACTTCAGGGTGCCTCTTGTTTCTCAAAGATAGACCTGCAATCTTGTTACCATCAGTTGAAAGTGAGGAAATGTGACATTCCAAAGACAACTTTTAGGACTAGATATGGCCATTTTGAGTTCTCATGTCCTTGGGGTTGACAAATGCACCTGCAGCCTTTATAGATTTGATGAATCAAGTGTTCAGACAGTATTTGGATATGTTTGTGATATTGTTCATTAATGATATTTTGGTGTATTCAAGAGATGAAGAGGATCATGCAAATCACCTCAGAATTGTCCTCCAAACCCTTAAGGACCATGAGTTGTATGCAAAATTTTTGAAATGTGAATTCTGGCTTAAATATGTGGCTTTCTTAGTCCATAAGATCTTTGGTGACGGTATTCGAGTGGATGTTCAAAATATTGAAATGGTTAAGAACTAGCCCAGACCAACCTCTCCAACTGACATAAGAAGTTTCTTGGGGTTGGCGGGCTACTACCGCCAATTTGTTAAGGGATTTTCTTCCTTATCCGCACCATTGAAAAAGCTAACTCAGAAAAAGGTCAAGTTTCAGTGGTCTGATGAGTGTGAGAAAAGTTTTTAAGAATTAAAGATTAGACTGACTACTACACCAGTCCTAACCTTGCTCGATGGGATAGAAGATTTCGTAATTTATTTTGATGCTTCGAGAGTTGGATTGGGATGTATGTTGATGCAGAGGGGGAAGGTGATCGCCTATACTTCCAGGCAACTTAAGATTCATGAGAGAAACTATCCAACGCATGATCTTGAGTTGGCAGCAATGGTGTTTGCACTTAAAATCTAGCGCCACTACTTGTATGGAGTGCATGTGGATGTGTTCACCAAAAACAAGAGCTTGTAGTATGTCTTCAGTCAGAAAGAGCTCAACCTGTGACAATGGAGATGGTTGGAGTTGCTCAAGGATTACAACATGAGCATTCTCTACCATCAAGGTAAAGTTAACATTGTTGTCGACGCTCTTAGTAGGTTATTAATGGGTAGCACAACGTATATTAGGGAAGGGAAGAAGGAGCTAGCTAAGCAAGTGCATTGATTGGCCCGATTGGAAGTTCAACTTAAGGAGAATGATAAAGGAGGAGTAAATGTTCAGAACGGGTCTGCTTCATCTTTGGTGGTAGAGGTGAAAGAAAAGCAAGACCAAGATCCTGTCCTACTCCATTGAAGGAGGCTGTCCACAAACAGAAAGTGATGGTCTTCTCCAAAGGGGGAGATGGGGTGTTGAGGTACCAGAGTAGAATGTGCATTCCAGATGTTGATGGTATTCGAGATAGGATCATGGCTGAAGCTCATAACACTAGGTATTCCATTCATCCAGACTTTACCAAAATATACCATGACTTAAGAGAAGTCTATGGTGGAGTGGAATGAAGTGGGATGTTGTTGAATCTGTTTCTAAGTGCCCAATTATCAGCAAGTAAAAGTTGAGCACCAAAGCCGTGTGGATTAGCTCAGAAATTTGAGATTCCAGAATGGAAGTGGGAGATGATCAATATGGACTTCATTACTGTCTACCAAAGCCTCGAAAGCAATATGATTTGATATGGTTGATTGTGGATAGGATGACTAAATTGGCTCACTTCTTAGCAATCAAGACAACTAACACTGCGGAGGATTACGCCAAGATGTACATCCAAGAGATTGTGAGGTTGCATTGGGTTCCCTTGTCCATCTTCTCGGATAGAGAAGCTCAATTCACCTTTCAATTTTGGAGATCATTCCAGAATGGGTACGAATGTGAATTTGAGCAAAACTTTCTATCCACAGATAGATGGCCAGGCAGAGCGTACAATTTAGATGTTAGAAGATTTGTTGAGAGCATGCATCCTAGATTTAAAGGGAAATTGGGATCATCACCTACCATTGATTGAGTTTGCATATAACAATAGTTATCATGCAAGCATTAAGATGGCTCCCTATGAAGCTTTATATGGGAGGAGATGTAGATCACCAATTGGGTGGTTCGAGGTTGGAGAAGTAGAGTTGATGGGGCCCGCCCTTGTCCATCAAGCAATGGAGAAGGTTAAGATCATTAGAGAAAGATTAAAGACTATGCAAAGTCGCTAGAAATCCTACACCGATGTGAAGAGGAGAGATTTGGAGTTCGAGATAAATGATTAGGTATACTTGAAAGTGTCACCTATAAAAAATGTCATAAGATTTGGGAAGAAGGGTAAATTGAGTCTACGCTATATTGGACCCTGTCAGATTGTAAAGATAATTGGGAAGGTTGCCTATGAATTAGAGTTGCCTTCCGAGTTAGATGGTATTCATCTGGTGTTCCACGTGTCGATGTTGAAGAAATGCTTGGGAGATCCTAACTTGATAATCCCTATGGAGAGCATTGGAGTGAAGGATAGTTTGACCTACGAAGAAATCCCAGTCCAAATCCTTGGTCGTCATATTCGCAGATTGAAAACTAAAGAGATAGCCTTAGTCAAAGTCCTGTGGAGGAATCAATTCGTTGAGGAGGCCACATGGGAAGTTGACGAAGAGATGAAACCAAAATATCCACACCTATTCATGCATATGAATGAGAATATTGAAGGTAAATTTTCTTACCCTTGACAAAATTGATTGTCATTTCTTGTTGATTGTCTATTCTTGAGTCTGAATAAAGATTTTTTATAGTGATCAAGAGCCGAAAGATTGATAGATGTGAGCATTGAGATGAGTTTTGAGACTATTCGTGCCTTGGTATCCACCCTTACTCATCATTCGAGGACGAATAATTCCAAGGGGAAAATGATATAACACTCGACAAAATTACCAAAATACCCTTACAATGGAATCGTGCGCATAACACGTCTTCCCAAGCTTAGATGGAAAGTTCGAGACCGGCAGCAATGGTGTTTGCACTTAA
>DF364015.1:4740-31933 GCA_000787875.1 Solanum virginianum | reverse complement strand
TGGCGTGCAGCTATGGCGGCAGAGGTCCAGGCTCTCGAGAACAATAATACTTGGGAAGTCACTGACCTTCCTTCTTCCAGGCTGCATTATAAGTTTATATAATTTACAAGATAGATAAATAAAGATATAAAAGAATGATGAAAGAATATACTTACATTAATGACTTGTCTTCCGGATTGTGTATCTGTGTCCAAGCAGAGAGCTCTTGGATGTAAATGGGTCTACAAAATTAAACATAATTTCGATGGCACACTCCCAAGCAGCGAGTTCTTGGATGTAAATGGGTCTACAAAATTAAACATAATTCCGACGGCACCGTGGAACGTCTTAAGGCACGGTTAGTGGTGCTTGGCAACCATCAATGTGCTGGTATTGACTACAGTGAAACTTTTGCTCCGGTTGCGAAAATGGTCACGGTCCGTGTGTTTTTAGCAGTTGCTGCAGCTAAAAACTGGGAACTGCACCAAATGGATGTACACAATGCTTTTCTTCATGGTGACTTAAGTGACGAAGTGTACATGAAGCCACCTCCCGGTTTTTATCCCTCTCGGCCCTCTGCTGTGTGTCGTCTGAAGAAATCCTTATACGGCTTACGACAGGCTCCTCGGTGTTGGTTTGCCAAACTTGCCACCTCTTTGCGGGGTTATGGTTTTTGCCAATCTAAGTCTGATTATTCTCTCTTTACCTATCAAGTGGGCGATATATGCATGCATGTCCTGGTCTATGTGGACGATCTCATTGTGGCTGATTATTCTCTCTTTACCTATCAAGTGGGCGACATATGCATGCATGTCCTGGTCTATGTGGATGATCTCATTGTGGCTGGCAATACTTCTTCGGCAATCGCTCAGTTTAAGCAATACCTGCATAATTGCTTCCACATGAAGGATTTGGGACCCCTTAAATATTTCTTGGGGAACGAGGTGGCTCGAGGTAATGATGGGTTGCTCCTTTGTCAGCGTAAATATGCACTTGACATTATCTCTAAGACTGGTCCTCTTGGCGCTAAACCTGTTTCCTGTCCTATGGAACCTAATCATTCTCTGGCCCGTGCCACCAGCGACTTGCATACCGACCCTGAATCATATCGCCGGCTCGTAGGGAGGCTTATATACTTGTCTTTTACTCGCCCGGATTTGGCTTATGTGAATACCGATCCATGGCTGCGGTAACGGCGGAGATTAAATGGCTTAGAGGTCTTCTGCTCACTCTTGGGATTGGGTATCCGCGCCCCATCGCTTTGATGTGTGATAGTCGCTCTGTTCTTCACATTGCTCAGAATCTGGTGTTTCATGAACGCACCAAACACATTGAGGTTGACTACCACTACGTACGTGATGCCATTCAGGACGGGCTTCTCACCACTTGTTATGTTTCTACCAGTGATCAGTTAGCCGATATCTTCACCAAAGCTCTTGGTCAATGACAGTTTCTTTTCCTTCTCAGCAAGTTGGGCATCTTTAATCCCCATGTTCCAACTTGAGTGGGGGTGTTATCGGGCTTAGACTTATGTAAATATGTATTCATTAAAGTGTAGATATTGGGCCAAGGGCCTCTAGGGCTTTACGTAGGGTTTTACAAGTACCGTATAAATATTTGTATTCTTCAAGGGAATAGAACAAGGGTTTTCGATTCCCAGCTACACGGCCGCCCCTTCCCCGCAAATCAAGAAACAGTTTCATAAATCACAGAAGAGACTATCTCTTTCGTAGCAGCTTCTTCGCTACTATCTACACGTACAACATTATCTTCACCTCCAAATAAAGATCCAACTTGTCTATCTTCAATCTCATCCAATCCAGAGTTATCATGAAAAGTTGAACTTGAGAAGCTTGAAATTGATATTTTCTGTTATCTTCCAAACCAATGACAGAAATGTCTACATTGGTGCAAGCTGGGGAGAACAACAAGAGAAAAATATAGAAAAAAATTAAGCATTCTTCGAAAATTAAAAGGTATTTCATTGATGTTAACAATCTTTACGCGGCAAATAACATCACAGTTGCAAAACAACAAAAACAAACATTCAAAATCTAACAATTTTTGAATTAGAAAATTCAAATAATTAGCTCTCTTTCAACTCCTCCATCAACCACCATCTAAACAACATTTAAATAGGAGCAGGATTTACATTTTTTATAGCATGTCCATCCTTGCGAAGGCATTTGAATATCAGCAAAAGAACTTATGAGAAGATTGTTGTCACTTGTTCTTGCTCTTTCAGCTATATACATTGTCACGATCCAATCCCGTGGGCTGTGACTAGTGCCCGGGTCGGGCACCCAAACACATACACAAAGTCATGTAGCAAGCAGATAGCTTATTTTTACAGAAATTTTGGCAGAGTTTTCTTTGTTTTACGGACTAACTCAAAACCCTGCATACAGAAAAAAACCCAGCATACATAGCATATATATATATCTACGGGCCGACAAGGTGACCGCTACGATTAAACCACCCAACATACAAAACATACGTATATACTCGTACAAACTGTCATAGCCCATACACACAGGCGTCCACAGACCTCTAACTACACAAACTGAATCAGAAGACGGGATAGGGACCCCTTCGTACCCTCGAATGTACAGAAATACAAAATAGTAAATAAGTGTAGATACCCAGAGTTTGAGCAAAGGAGCATTTTAAACAGCAGTCAGAATCCTAAACTGGTGGATTTCTCTCCTGTACGTCTGTACCTGTGGGCATGAAACGCAACCTCAAAAATATCAAAAAAATGTCTACTTTCAAGATTCAAAACACAAACCATCTACTTTCCAAAATGTCCAATCCTTCCTAATGTACTAGAACTGGTGGTGGTCTCTGAAACATATGTCATCCATCGCATATCGTCAGAAGGTTCAAATCTCCGAAGTCTCCATCACGTAATACCATCATAGGATAAGTGAGTCAGGGAAGACCTCTGTATCTATATATATATATCAGAACAGCCATTAAGTCAAAAGTACAATGGTTAAATACATACCCGCAATATCAAAGTACTTACTTACCCGAACATAAGGTGTCTAGCGAACAAGGCCAAAGTATAACGGTAAATGCATATCCAGAATACTGACATACTTACCTCCCAATACATGAAACTGAGGGATAACTGAAACAAAAGTACAGAGAGCAGTATATGTCCAAAAATATCAAAAAAAATGTCTACTTTCAAGATTCAAAACACAAACCGTCTATTTTCCAAAATATCCAATCATGCCTAACGGACTGGAACCGGTGGTGGTCTCCGAAACATATGTCATCCACCGCATATCGTCAGAAGGTTCAAATCTCCGAAATCTCCATCACGTAATACCATCATAGGATAAGTGAGCCAGGGAAGACCGCTGCACTCACAAGTCATAATACAGAAATGGTATAGGATAAGTGAGCCAGGGAAGACCGCTGCACTCACAAGTCATAGTACAGAAATGGCATAATGACGATAAGTGAGCCAAGGAAGACCACTGCACTAACGTGACCCAGGGAAGACCACTGCACTCATAAGCAGTAATGCCAACATATCAAAGAGCCTAATCACAACATAATGCCAAATGCAGCATAACACCAAACACAACATAACGCCAAAAACAACAAAACACCAAACACAACATAACGCCAAATCACAACCATATCTATATCATAATAAGCACAAGCAAAGTTGTACGTAATCATAGGCATAATATACTTGTCATAAATCCAACGGATAAGTAAAATATTCATATTCGAAAATGAAGTACTATTTATTCCACCTTTTTTTAAGGTGACCAAATTTGCCTAGAAGAGTGTCGCGAGTCCCACGGCCGATGGAAACCTGAGCTAGCCTGACTTAGGAGGAACATACCTAGTCTAGACCATACAAACTACTATGAAGCGTTTCAGACTGATTTTTATGGTAATTTGGTTATTTCTATTTATAGTTTTAAAACCAATAAAGCATAAGTTCTTTCAAATTTTCTCAAATATTGCATATTCTTGTAATTTACAAATTCCAAGGACATAAGAATCTAGATTTTTGACCAAGCGTCATAAGGATGCCAAGGAACTAATTACAAACCGTATAAGCCCAGATTTCAAGAATAGTGTTCTTTTAAGAGTCATAACATTACTACTTTTAACTAGATCATGCCAAAAGAAAGTAGGTGCTTTACATACCTCAAATATTTCTCCAAACTACTCAAAATGCAACCCTGATCCAACTTATGCTTCAAGGTGTCCAACGTCTATAATTAAGTCACAATAATACCAAACCATTAGCTAAGGGCTTCTTAGGCGCTGCATTCCAAGTTGGCTCCCAATTTTATAAAACTTTTGGTAGCACTTCCCCTTAAAAGTAGGCTGCCCTGAGAATCAACTCGGCTCAAATTAGTCAATAACAATAACAACAGCAACCCAACAAGATCAACGATCATTTCCAATGCCATTATAGTACCAATTACACTAAGTATCATCATTTTGTCATACTTATAACAAAAATTGGACAGCATACTTATTTACACATTTAGATGGTGTCTAAGCATTTTTTTATCTTCCAATGATCATTTTATACCAACTAACTATCGTATTCATACTTCCAACATAACATAACATTATGCTACATACATGGACTCAATTCGACGCCAACATGGTTACATCTATGTGTAGCTAATGTTCTCATACTTCCTTTACCCTACAAAGATCATATCCATGTTAAATAAACATAAAATCATGGTTCCAATACAATATAACATTATATACATGCATCCACTAATTCAACCCTAACCCTAGCTTAACCAATTCACTTCTCACATTTTATATTTCATGATTTTCCTTCATATTAACATACTACAACATATATACAACCTTCATGACTCATAAAACATGATTAAATCATATCTTTTCCACTTCAACTCCTTAAATGAGCTAGGGTTGCCAAAGTGAAAAATCAATGATTTTCTTGCTCCAACAATGCTTGCAAGCAACTTAGGAGACTCAAAATAGGTGGTTTGTAACATCAAAATAATTTTGAAAAGGCTAGAGAAAAATTCCCAATTTCACTATTCATGGCAGTGAGCTTTTTCTTGGTTCTTCTAACGTTTACTTCTTTTTTTTTTTTTTTTGGCTAAGTTTGTCTATTTGTAAGTCTCAAATGCTACAGGATATAGGAGACGTTGTATGTATATATCTACGCAAGGTCTTGGTCCACATGACATACTTGTACCAATAGAAACATAACACAATTTAAGTGGGGCCACCTAATTGTTCTAGAATAATTTTTTAAGCATAACATTATTAAAAACAATGAAAGATGGTCTTATATATATATACATATATGTTTTATATACATACACCTCTTGCCAAGGGTACTATACTTAGCCCAATTGGAATCCAACACAAGTCAAGTGGGTCCCACTTGGTCCAATTGAAAGTTGGCACACATCCAAGTGGGTCTCACCTCATCTTCAAGAACCCAACTTTCAACAATTTCACTTTGTCTCCAAACTTTTCAACAATGTCACTTTGGTCCTAAACTTTTCAATAATGTTACTTTGATTCCAAACTTTTCTACAATGTCACTTTGGTCCCAAATTTCCGTAATTATTCCAATGCACAAAATGCGGGTTCTAATAATACACTTGGTTAGTACACTTGGCTGACTATTTAAATACGATGAAAAGATCTACTCTTTTCTCGTTGTTCCAATACTCAGTGAAGTAACATTGAATAAAAAGAAATCTAAAACTTTTTTATCGGGTTACTTTTCCAGAACTTCTTCAAGTATACAATCTTATACTCCACGTCTATTCGCATCAAAACTTTATCCACACCAATCCATATTGCAAGAGAAATTATTTAAACCTCTGGCATCCAAAACCAATTCACAGTAATAGCTACAAATTATGACTTAACTGGTTAATAAAACAGAAAAAAAATGAATCAAGACTCATAAGAAACAATCCAAAGAAAAGTATAACAACTGTGAAATACTAAATAATAAGCAAAACCATTAATCACCAAGAAAAACCATCTCTAAGAACTTAACAAAGCTTATCCTGTGGCTGTTGCTATTGCTATTGGCATTCAAAATCTTGCGTCATCTAATACATAATTATTGACACCAAATGAGCATTCAAAAGTTTAGATTTCACACAAGGTTACAGATGACTCATAAATGCTAAGTAAACCAAATAATAACAACACATAATCAATCAGTACATCACTTTGCTCTTGCACAATTTCTCCTAGCACATTCTGGATTTCTCCCACTTAGCTTTACTGGAGAACCAAGAGATATGCGTAGACGATGTATGGATGCTATTGCATACATCACTTTGCTCTTGCACAATTTCTCCAAGCACATTCTGTTCACCTCTTCTTGATGCTTTGACCACTGGACTAACATTAAAAACAAAACATAGCCTTCTGCTGTTAAAACTTATAGTCTGGGAACCCTTTCTTCCATTTTTCCCCTTATATTAGAAAAACCTTTTTCTCTTATTTTTATGGCAATTTAGATTTTGCATTTTTAATTAAGTTATCTGTCTTTTATTCTTATCTATCATATTTGTCTGTTGCAATTTCTTAGTGTTTGCTCAGCAGATGTTCATTTAAGTTCTACAAAACATAGTTTCATTTGTTATTACTATTTTTTATTATTAGAAATTTACTTCACTGTTTTAATCAGATAAAGAAGAAAAAATAAAAAGAAAATTTATCTCTCACCTTCAGGATAAATAAAACATTCTCCAAATGTCAAATAACGGCAATAAAACTGATTTGAATCTTGGAAAAACTCATGCTGATAAAAAGGCTAGACGGCGTGAACTATACAAATTGAAACAATCTGAAAAGAAAGATGTCTTGCTAGCTCAAGCACGGACAACTTCATTGATCATGAGTAGTTGCTTTGCTGATCTTAGCTCCAGCAACACCATGTCACCTAACATAGATTGCTCTGCAAGTACATCAGTTTCAGATGAGCAAACTTCTATTCTAGGTAAGATAATTGGATAGCTTATAGGGCACCATCATCTCCATCCATTAATGATAGCAATAACTATATCATGCAGGATGTAATTCTATGAGAGTTAATTACATCGAGCCTGCTTATCCAAGAATAAACTATGCTATTCTAAAAGCAGTTCCTCAGTGTAAATATTGCGCTGCAAAAAGATTTGAATATCAAACACCAGCATTTTTGCTGTGGTAATGGTGTTGTGCGGCTCATTTCACATCAAATACCAACAGCTTTACGAAATCTATATTTAGAAAACACTGATGAGTCGAGACAGTTTTGAACTTATATTAAAACTTATAACAATATTTTTGCATTCACATCTCTTGGAGTCAATTATGATAGAGAACTAGCAAGAAAATATAAAGGTATATCCACCTTTAGAGTTCAAGGAAAAATGTACCATTTTATAGATGATTTAGTCCCAGCTACTGAAAAAGGAAGAAATTTGCAATTATACTTCTTCGATAGTGAAAATGAGTTAAAAGTCGATTAGCATGTTCACATAAACTGAATGAAGGTATTGTCCAAAAATTAATGGAAATATTAAAAATTAATCCATACTCCATCTTTTTAAAATCATTAATAAATATCCCACAATTGTGTGATTTTTATATTGCTTTGAAATCTGATGGTGATTTAGATCAAACAATATATAATTTACCAACTGCATCAGAAGTTGCCGGAATATGGGTAGAACAAGATGCTCAAAACTATATTCTCACACCACATATTCTAGTATATACAACTAGCAATAAAAGTCAGTTGGTAAATTATTACTATGGTTGTTATGATCCATTGCAGTATCCATTGTTGTTTTCTTATGGTGAAAATGGATGGTATTGTAGTATTAAAAAATTGATCCTTTAGGTTCTTCTTGATCTAGACAAAGATATTGGGAACATGAACAATTGCCAAGCGTAACAAATATGGCTACGATTGATGGATTTTTGGATATAGAAGTTGAAGCTATGCAAAAAGGAAAACGTAGAAGAAACAGTGTCTCCTGTCGTGAATATTATTATTACAAACTCCAAATACGAGATGAGAAAAATATAATTCTATATTTAGGAAGATTATTTCAACAATACATTGTAGATCAATGGATAAAAATTGAAACCCAACGATTAGATTTTGCTTCTTTCAATCAAGATTTATTCAGAACTGATATATTAGGAGGATTACTAGATGTTCTATGGAAAGGTGAAAGAGATGCTTCACAAGTAGGTAAATGCAGATTTCTCCCACTTAGCTTTACTGGAGAACCAAGAGATATGCGTAGACGATGTATGGATGCTATTGCATTAGTTCAACGTTTTGGAAGATCTGATATATTTTTAACCATAACCTCTAATCCCTCTTGGCCAGAAATTAAAGAAAATCTTCTACCAATTGATGAAGCACACAACAGACCTGACTTAATTTGTCGAGTATTTCATGCAAAACTAGAAGTACTAAAAAAAGATTTATTAAAGAAACACATATTCGGTAAAGTTGCAGCATTATGTATACAATAGAATTTCAAAAACGATGACTTCCGCATGCTCATTTTTTAATTATACTTGATGAAAAATATAAATTACTTACACTGAAGCTTATGATCAATTTGTTTCTGCCGAATTACCAAATCCTAAAAATAAATCCTTATTTATATTCACTTGTTACACAACACATGATCCATGGACCTTGTGATGAATTCAATTCAACAAGTCCTTGTATGAAAAAAAGGTTATTGTAAATTTAAGTATCCAAAAGAGTTTTCTAATGAAATAACAAAAGGAAAAAGTCGATCCACCACCACTATAACCGAATCCTTGTTCCTCTGTGGTCGGGGCAACCTGAGAACAAAGTCGAGACTGACATCTTCCCATGGGGCCATGGGGACGGGCAGAGGTCATATCCTATTTATAGAAGACGCAATACAGGAAATTATGTAGAAATAAGAAAACATCTTCTTAACAATTTATGGGTCGTCCCTTATAATCCTTTTTTATTATCTAAATATAATTGTCATATAAATGTAGAAATTTGTTCAGATATTAAAATAGTTAAATATATTTACAAATGTATATGTAAAGGGCATAATAAAATTGCATTCCAAATTCATTCGACCAATACAAATACAGAAATTGATGAGATAAAAGAATATCAATCAGCTAGATGGGTTTCTGCACCTGAAGCAACATGGCATATATTCGCTTTTAACATCAATGAAATGTTATACCATCTTCAACTACATCTTGAAGGACAACAACTTGTTTCATTCAAAAATACTGATAATATTAGTAAAATTATAAACAATCCAATGATTCAAAAAATAATGTTAACTAAAATTTTTTGTAATGAACAGAATAAATGACCCGCTAAAAGACTAAATTTACTATATCGAGAATTTTCTGAATATTTTGTATGGTCAACAACCGATAAAATGTGGACACGTTGTAGACGTGGATATGCTATTGGACGTGTTGTAACTTGTCATCCTACTGAACTGAAGGAGAAAGATATTAGCTTATATTACTTTTGATGAATATAAGAGGCCCAAATTCATATCAGGATTTGCTAACAGTAAATAACAAACTTTGCAAAACATTTAGAGAATCAGCAAAAAAAAGAGGATTACTACTTTCAGATAATAGTTTAATAGAATGTATATCTGAAGCAATAGATTATCAAATGCCAGCAAGTCTTAGACATTTATTTGCTATGTTGTTAGTCTACTGTAACCCAAGTAATCCAAAAGAATTGTAGGAAAAATTTGAAACTTTCTTATCAGAAGATTTTCTGAAAATTCCAAATATTAATAAAAATGAAATCCGTTATAAAGTATTAACACATATTAATAATATTCTTCATTCAGTTGGTCGTGATATTAACGAATTCAAATTAATTCCAGATTTAATTAAAGCATCTACAATAGCAAAAGAAGCTAAAGACGTTTATTTCGAAAGAAACATTACTGTTAATGAAAATGATCTACTGCTAGAAAATAAATTTAATGTTGCACAAAAAAAGGCTTACAATATAATTTTAGATAAAATATTTACAAATAAATCTGGTACCTTTTTTATAGATGGTCCTGGAGGAACGGATAAAAGTTTTTTATATCACGCTTTATTAGCAACTGTAAGATGCAAAGGGTTTATAGCTTTAGCAACTGCAAGTTCAGGTGTTGCAGCTTCACTTCTTCCTGGCGGTCGAACTGCTCATTCCCACTTTAAATTTCCAATCAATATTGATGGAAAGTTTAGGTGTAACATAAGTAAACAAAGTTTGATGCAAGAAATGGATCGAAGAAGACAATGGAAGAAGAGATCGAGAGATTTGGGGAAAACACTGCACTCAGTGTTCTGTTTCCTTCAACAATTTTTCATTTCAATCAATAATAACTTTCCCAAAATTTTACAATTCCCCTTTCTATAGGGTACAATTTCCTTCATATACAAAATAAACCCCCAACTTACTAAATAGCAAAAATTAACCTAAAACAATCTACTTTGGTCCGCATCATTCTCCCCCACTAAGAAAAGATTCGCCCTCGAATTGGCCATATCATCATCAGGCGGCTCTTCCCTCGACGACTCACCCTCGTTGTCCGTGATGTAAGGGAACAAATCAGCCACATTAAAAGTAGCCGACATATTATACTCATCTGGTAAATCAATCTTGTAGGCATTATCATTGATCTTTCCAATACCCGAAACGGTCCATCGGCGCGAGGATGTAGTTTGCCATGTCGGCCAGTAGGGAATCGCGCCTTCTTTGAGAATCGATCCACCACCACTATAACCGAATCCTTGTTCCTCTGTGGTCGGGGCAACCTGAGAACAAAGTCGAGACTGACATCTTCCCATGGGGCCATGAAGCAATGAAGTGCACCATCTTTGAGAATCGATCCACCACTACCATAACTGAGTCCTTGTTCCTTTGTGTTTGGGGCAGCCCGAGAACAAAGTCGAGACTGACATCTTCCCATGGGGCCATGGGGACGGGCAGAGGTTGGTATAGGCCCGCATTAGATCCCCGAGATCATATTTTGCACTGCTCTTCTAGTAGAAGACTGAAGCTGTGGATAGTTCTCACAATGGTACATCAGATCTTTGATAACAACTCGTTCTAAGTAATTCCACAGTTTCCCCACAAAATCCTCTAGAGAGGCAGCAATTTCTTTAACTTTACTCTGGAAAACATTCAGGAAAACTGCTCGAGGGAGAAAATTTGGCAATCCAATCCCTTTTGTTTCCTGCAAAACAGTGATCTCTTCCATCAAGAATTCCTCCATTTTCTCAGAATTCTTGGAGTGTAACTCATTAGAGTATTGATCAAGCATTTCAACCAGTCTAGCTGCAGAGTGCATTTCTTTTTCCTCAGGGTACTCATCAAACTCCCCACTCAGAAGAATTTTCTTTAGTGAATCCTTTGCTGAACTCAGAATGCGCATAACTGCCGTTAGAGCTTCAGCCATAGAAGTTAGATGCTGAGGAAGCCTGTTGAGTTCGGCAAGATTGGCAGCAAGTTTGTCATTGATCTTCCTCACAATTTCAGGCAAGCATTTTGAAATGATGCTTGCTTGAATACGCACCAGCTTTTGTGCTAAAACAGGAACTCTAACCATCGATTTATCAATCTTAGATAGAAGTGGATGAGTTGAAAAAAGCCTTTCCTCATCGCTCCTGGCTTCTTCGTAAGTCTCATTCCCAATTCTATTCCTCACACAAACATAGCCTAGTCCTATATTCACTTCATCGGCAGTAACCTTTTCAATCAGCCCTTCAGGGGTTTTATCGGCTTTGGTGACAACAGCCAAAGTCCTTTCCCCTGTTTTGTCCACTTTTTGAGACATCCTAATGGACTCACAAGTAGGGAAATCAACAGTAGCTGATAAAACATTCAAGATTATGCTTTCTTCAGGAACTATATATTTCATAATAATATCATAATTTTGCTCATATATGTCTTCAGGTTGTCCTTGTACAGCAACTCTAGTAATGCCAGGTAAATCCACCATAGTCAAGTCAGGGACGCTATTTTTTTTTAACTGCTAGTGTCAAAGGGTTGTTAGAAATTCCCTTACCATGTCCAGCAATCTCATCAGTAGCAAGAATGATAGCTTCAGCAATGCCAACTTCTTCAACAGGGAGTGACTTGTTATTGTACTCCAACTGAAGATATGGTGCGGTGATGTTTGGATCATTCTGCAGCCTCATGCCAAGGGGTGCTCTGGTGTAAATGCCTTGCCCTCTAGGAAGACTGATTCCATCCAGGGGTTGGACGAATTCTATCAAACTGTCATGGCCTCCCCAGTAGAAGGTGACAAGCGTCTATAGGGACCACATCGCACCAGATCTCATCGGCATATTTCTTCCCAATTGAAAACTTCACAAGGCATCGCTTTGATACTTTTACCTTATTACCCTTCAAAACATCAATAGCAACTTTAAGTAATGCTGGAAGCCTAAAAAGACCTTTCATTTTATGCAGAAAATCGTACAAACTTCCATCCACCCATCAACCACAAAGACATCCAAGGAGTAACCGTCTTTGATCATATTGCAAGCTTTACCCCTACTGGTATATTTGGTATGGAAGATATTATGTCTCAGCCATGACTCATCTTCACTGGTAGTCACACTCAATGCTCTTCTGACTACTAAGGACTCACCAGAATCGGCGTACGTGATTTCCCCATTTTCTGTCAGGTTATCCTCACTGCCCTCATCATAATCATCATACACCGAGTCTACATCCTCCTCAACTAGCGTGATAAGTTATCGATTCGGACAATCGGCAATCAAGTGTCCTAGACCTTGACACTTAAAGCACCGTCGGTTGGCCATAGAACCTCCCCTGCTGGTCTGTCCCTTCTCTGGATGGAGTTTGGGATTTGGGGTTGTTGTGATCACAGGTTTAGGATTCAAAGGGGGTGCTCGCAGGCTAGTCTCAGCACCCGAGAAACGATTTTGGTACTTCGATTGACTGACACCCTTTCTCCTTTGCTGTGATTCAACCTTTAATGCCAGAGCTAGTCTCAGCACCCAAGAAATGGTTTTGGTACTTCGATTGACTGATACCCTTTCTCCTCTGTTGTGATTTGACCTTTAATGCCAGCCTACACACATCATCATACGAGTAATACCGTTGCAAGTACACCACATCTGATATTTCTGGTTTCAACCCGGCCAGATATCGAGCAACTATCTGTTCGTCCTCCTCAACAACATCACATCGCATCCGCAACATATCAAATTCACTGGTATACTGCTCCACCGACATACCCTTCTGTTTAAGATTATGGTATTCGATGAAAGTTTCCTGTCTATATTGAGTGGGTAAGAATTTGGCTATCAATTTCTTCTTCATCTTACTCCAACTCTGAATTTTTGGTTTCCCTTCCCTAGCACACCTAGTTTTCACATGCTCCTACCAAATCGAGGCATGTTTCCTCAATTTAATGGCTACTAACTTAACTTTTTGATCATCGTTCAGATTTTTCACATCAAAAATCCTTTCGACAGTATGCAACCAATCAATAAACTCGTCAAGATGAGACTTACCATCAAAATCCGGAAGGTCGACCTTCATCCCTAGGGTTTGATAGGGTTGGTCGGGCTCATGCCCTGACCGTTGGTTTCGCCTCTGAGTTGGGATCCCCCATGGGTTATCCCCCAGTTGGCGCTCCAACTCTCGGATCCGTCTCCCCATCGCTGCAATCTCCAGGTCTCTTTGGTCTCGACGGTGGTTCGGTGGTCCGTCTTCTTCAGGATCGACTCCATGATCTCGACCTCGGGCACAACCCCTACCACGACCACGGTTCGCATCCGCCATCAACCTGGCTGCTCTGATACCAACTGATGCAGGAAATGGATCGGAGAAGACAATGGAAGAAGAGATCGAGAGATTTGGGGAAAAATACTGCACTCAGTGTTCTGTTTCCTTCAACAATTTTTTTTACAATCAATACTACCTTCCCAAAATTTTACAATTCCCTTTCTAAAGGGTACAAACTCTTTCATATACAAAAATAGACCCCCAACTTACTAAATAGCAAAAATTAACCTAAAACAATCTACTTTGGTCCCCATCATTCTGCATCAAAGTTCTTTAGCATCCTTAATTCGTGATGCTATACTTATAGTATGAGATGAAATTTCAATGACAAAAATATAAGTAGTTGAGGTTTTTGACTTACTTTTGAAAGATTTAATGGAAACAACAATATTATTTGGTGGGAAAGTTGTTTTTAGTGGTGATTTCAGACAAACTCTTCCTGTTGTTTGTAGTGGAAAAAGAAAAGATTTTATTCATGAAAGTTTGCTTTACTCTCATATTTGGAGTCAACTTGAAAAATTACAACTACTAGAAAATATGCGTACGACGACAGATCCAGCATTTTGTGAATACTTAATGAGAATTAGTAATGGAACAGATAGAAAAATCAATAACGATACAATTGAAATTCCTCGTTCTTTGATCATTCCATTTATCAATGAAAAAGATTGGTAAACTCCTTACTTAAAGTTAGTTATCCAAATTTACATACCTCTTACTCAAATATTTCTTTTATCACTTCTCGTGCTATTTTAACCACAAAAAATGATTTTGTTGATGAAATAAATAACATTTTAATTAGCCAATTTCCAACTATGGAAAAAATATATCTATCTACTGATGAAACTATCGATCCGAAAGATCAAAGTGACTATGAAGACTTACTACATACTTTGAATCCTGCTGGTTTACCTCCTTACAAATTAATTTTAAAAAGAAACTGTCCAATTATGTTACTACGAAATTTAAATTCTTCTGAGGGTTTTTGCAATGGTACTCGCTTAATATGTAATGATTTCAAATCTCACATTATCAGCGCCACAATATCCAGTGATGATTTTAAAAATACACATGTATTCATTGCACGAATACCATTACTAACATCGGAAGATGAAAAACTACCCTATCCATTTAAACGGATACAATTTCCAATACGATTATACTTTGCGATGACAATTAATAAAGCACAAGGTCAGACTTTAGATTTTGTTGGTATTTATTTGTGTGAACCCTTCTTCTCTCACGGGCAATTATATGTTGCTTTATCAAGAGCTAAAAGTTCCAACGGTGTTAAAATATTAATAAGACCACCCACAGCTGATAATAATGATGACAAATCTACATATAATGTTGTTTATGAGGAAATTATTGAAAAAACTTTTGGTTAAAATTATCTTATCACTTTCCATAGGTACATCAGATATTACACTTTATTAAATCTTTCTTTTAGTTTATATTATTCTTTCTCTGTTAATGATGTTACATTATCTTCTATATTTATTTGTTTTAATTCTCATTTTCAGATATGACAGAAATACTTAATATCAATGAAATCACTCCAAGCTCGCAAGAATGGACTTGTAAAGTTCAGGTGGTAGATAAAGGTCATCCCTGAAACAACAAAGGGGAACCTAAAAGTATCAGCTCATGATATTACAAGACGAAGAGGTATTTTCACTTATACAAATCAGTTTATTACATATATAAATCTGCAACACTTCATTTTTAATTGCTTTTTAGTAATTGTAATTGACCGACTTCTCCAAGAACACTCATCCATACAATGGTTACTGATACAAATAACATAAAAAAAAATATAACCAACGTTTATTGGAAAAAGCATGGCGTAAGCTATCTGATTGGTACTGGCAATTTCTTGTCATAGGTTTCAAATCTTAAATCTAAAGTCTAGACCTTGATCTGAGAGTAATGGATCTGAGTCAGTCTCATCCTTGTAGATAATATATCAGAGGGTCTTTATAGTATGTATAATAGTTGATATATAAGTTTCTGCCAACTATTTGCGCTTTAGATTCGAAAAATTGCAAGATTTCTTTTGTCCTAGCCAGGTTGATTGTTGAACAAGACTCTTTTGTGAAGAGTACTTCAACTTTTTATTAGACCACTCAAGGAGAAAGCTTATAGAAGACTTGTTTACAACTTGATTTGCTTGATTTTTAAATGAAAACTAGGGAGGGGTATTTATACTAAAACACCTCCTCAATGGATCTGCATGCTTCTATAGTGTTCCGGGGCCTTTCGAAACCTTCCGGAACCTTCCGGGGCCTTCCAGAACCTTCCGGAGCCTTCTTGAACCTTCCGGACCCTTCCTGGGTAATCGAATGGGCTAGTGATGATTTTTAACATTGATGACTCAGCTGCTCAATGAGGCCTCGAAAGTAACTTGTTTTCCTATATATGTTGCCATTATATTTACGAAAACTTCCTTTTTAACATCTGGGAAAAGCTTAAGTA
The DNA here is from genome assembly GCA_000787875.1 of Solanum virginianum. Taxonomy (NCBI): domain Eukaryota; kingdom Viridiplantae; phylum Streptophyta; class Magnoliopsida; order Solanales; family Solanaceae; genus Solanum; species Solanum virginianum. The sequence continues at coordinate 15,636 of DF364015.1, read as the reverse complement.
ATATCTTGCTGGCACTTTTAGGGAATTGCCGCAGAATGAAAACATTCAGTAACCATGGCCAAGATATGTATATCACTGGAATGTAGGTAGCTAGGGATTTGAATCATAGATTCTACTTTGATCGAGTTAGTATCATGAGGAAGAGCATATTTCACATTTGTTTCTTAGAGTGTGCTGGTCTTATTTCACGCAAAGCAAAATATGATGGCTGATTAATTTTTTAAATGAAAAATCTTACTGAGTATTCGAATACTTATTGAATATCACCTGGTTTGCTTCTGCTTTTGTAATTTTATTTGGTCCTAATGATAAAGTTATGATCTTTTTGACGTTTTGGTTGATTTAGTTTATAGGAAAAGTAATGATGGTAATATAAATTCTTTATTCATTTAGTTTTCTTGAAAATCTTAATGCGTCTTGAAGTTTCTGCTAAATATCATCTGTCTGACTTCTGTGTTTGTAAGCTTGTTAAAGTGGTAATCTTTTGGGATTCTATTCAACTTTTTTTTAATCCAGGAGAGGTAATGATGATGACATCAATTGTTTTGGTCTTCTTAAAAGTTAATTAAGCTCTTTTCGGTATGTTTATACATCAATTGTTCTTGAGTTATCAAGTGTAAATTTTATCTCATGCTACTCTTTCAATTGAAGCTCCAGATGGGAATTTACTGACTTAAAGACAAAAATAACGTCACTTTCTCGAAAATTGTCAAACTGCAATCTGTCTTGGGAGATCCTTTACAAACATGTCTTTCTGAGAACTACAAATCCACCTTAGTTTAAATTCCTCAGTTTTCCTCTTTAACCTTATGTGTTTGATGTTTTCCATTGGGGGCACAGAGGCAGATTAAGTTCATTGAGACAGAGATTAGCAAGATTACAAGATTGATAAATGTTGTCTGATATCAAGCTCGACTTTTTCAGTTTTGTATACCATTGAAGAGAATATTAGATAAACTAGAAATCTGAAGAATTGAACTTTCTTATTCTGTCTAATCGTTTTTTGTGTTTTTTAGCATGTGATCATGTATCTGTTTTGCTATGTTGATCTTTAGCTAGGCTTGTTCTTATTTTGCAGCATGTGATAGACCTGATTCTGGTGATTTTAGATCTTTGATCCTTTTGTATTCTGTATCCGCTAATCTGGTTATATTAACTTTCCTACAGGAAACTCAAATACAAGTTGTCATGTACGGTACAGATATCAAAGCTTTTGAAGAATCACTTGTTCCTTTCCAAACATATTTAGTATCTACAGCATTTGTTCGCGAGTCAATCAGAGAATATGGAGAACCCCTTCATCCTGGACGATTGATAGTAACACAATTGTTGAACCGATAAAAGAGGTCATACCCGCTGAACAACCATTGGCACCACCAACATAGTTAAAACTTGCATCATTTGACAAATTTGATTATCAACCTATAGGCTGTGAATTCGGTACTTATTATAGTGTACTTATCATAAATATATAACTCTCTTTTTTACAACTATTTTAACTTATTAACTACATACTTATTACAAGATATTCTTGCCATCTTTATAAATGCAAGTCCTCCATCATATGCCTCAAACAGAAGCAGGATCCAGGAGTTCATTATCATTGATTATCATTAAGTATAATTTTGTTTCCCAATTTTTCAAAAGTTGTTGTTGCTTTAAGAAAGCTGAGTTCAGGCGACTCACTATCAACTGTTGCTGAGTCTCTTAGAATACACCAGTCGACTGTCCAAATCAAGATCACATGAAAGATATTAAGTCGAAATATATATATATATATATATATATATATATATATAAAATATATACCGCCAACATAGATTTGTATTATTACTGTTAATGTGCTTGTAGATATTATTGTTGGTTGTTAATACTTTATTTATACCCTGATGTCAATTTATCACATCAAATTATCCTTTTTCAGTAAGAAACCAACAAAGTTGACCCTCCAGGAAGAATTCATAGATCTGTATGTGGACAAACTCTTTGTGCATGTGAAGGAACATAAAAATTTTCAAGTAATTCTAGCGAGAAAAGTCGCTAAACCAAAACCAGATAATTTTTCTCATGTTAAAACATATTATATTCAAATTAATATTAATTATTTAACTACATGTAGGTCTGTCAAATAGATTTGGTACAACAATTCATATCAATCCTTCGTACCTATAAGCTACAGAACTAAAAAAACATGGTATTCAAAATACATTCATTTTTATAAGTAAATTGTTCACCCAAAAAATATCTTAACATTTTTAATTTATTTATATACAGGTCCAATGAAATAAAATCAGAACTCAACTCATATATAACAAAAAGCACCACAGTCATAGGTTCTCTTTTGTTTGTCCCATTTGGAGAACACATCATACCTGTTACAGATATTCAACAACCTTCGGTACATACATTAACAAATATTTCAAATTTAGGTTATACATTATGTTTTAATAAAATTTATTATTTTATATATTTATCAAGGGTCAAACTTTTCACATACAAGCTCATTGTCAATACTAAAAGAAAATCAACGATTTTATATTTTGTTGTGCTCGGACTGCAAACAACTGTTTCCCAGAACCTGGTATCAAAGGAGATTTTATTCTACAGCTTGTCGTCGATCAACATATCTGATACCCGAGTAAGCCCTATTTCGGATCACTTCTCTATTCTTGAATGAAGAAATGTTGATATCATAAAAGAAGTTGATTGATCCTGATAGAATCTAATTTCAACCTCTTCTGAATTCTTGAACTACTATATTTTATATCTGATACCCAGGTTAGCCCCATTTCTGATCACTTTTCTATTCTTGTAAAATATACCCTCTTTGCTTTTTCCTTAACATATAGAGAATGACATCTATGACTACTTTAGTTCATAAAGAAGAGAGAAATTTAGTATTTCCTTTTTCCTTAACATATAGAGAAGGAGAGCTAAGACTACTTTAGAAGTGTCATTCTTTGGTTACATGGATTGGGTGATTCTAGCCCTGCAAATGAACCCATCAAAGCATTGTTCCCTTCCCCTCAGTTTAAGAACACAAAGTGATCTTTCCATTCTGCTCCTTCCAATCCAATTACTTCCAACTGTAAGTTAGTCTAATTCATGTAGTTATAGTGTTATTTCTGTTTCTTTTGATTCTGATATGATCACTGTGTTAATGGTTGTGGGTTGTTCCTATTCTAATTCATGTAGTTATACTGTTATTTCTTTTTCTTTCGGTTCTGGTTTGATCACTGTGGAATTGACATTTTAGGATCAAATGATATTTTCTTAATTGCATAAAGATTCCATTTTTGGCCTACTTATCGGTGGAGTTTGTATATTACTGATCGTGTATTGTATTTGCTAACTGAATATAATCAAGATGTTAGATATAACCTAGACGCAGATCCAGCTATGCCAAGTTTTATATCATATGTTCTGATTGACTATGAAACTAATTATACTAACCATTTAACAAATGCAACTTTGATGTCATGATTCAAGATGATACCAGATCAACAACAGCCACAATTTCAGACAAAATTGAAGAGAAGCTATTATCTCTCACAACAGCAGAAATCTACGACATACTTTTTTGTTAAGGTATAAACACAGCAATCCAAATGAAATCTTTTATATCAAAAGCATTTAGACTTCCATTAATCGCCGTTTTATTGCAAATCAAAATATAAAGAACTGACAACATCTACACTATCTATATTACTCTACTTATTTCGGCGAAAAATAATAACCAAACACTTGGCCTATTACCAACACTTTGTTGTTGGTGATAGCAATCTTTAACAGATAGCTTACTCTTAGCTTTTCTATAACCTCATGTCATACATGAATCGATATTTATATCAGCATTCTCCTTTAATATCCTGTTTTGCATAATTTCATCCCATTTTTCAGAAACAATTGCTACCACTTGCAACAGTACACCACAGGCTGCTAGGAAAAACATTCCTCACACAAATAAAAAAATCATTTTCCAAATACCAAGACTCATCTTCTGCAAAACTGTTCATCATGGCAATTGTAACACTCGGTGAAAAGACGAAAATATCCCTAGAATTGACCTTGTCCGTAACGTGTCTTCCCATGCTCTGTTTGCAAATCCGAGATTGGATTTGCGATCAGTGCGAAAAATTGAGTCGAAAAATAGTCTCGACTCGACTTTAACATGAAAAAACGCAAATTATTTTTTTCAAAACAGTGAGCATTCCGTGCCCCTTCCGCGACGCGGAAAGGACGCGGAATCACACTTGTGTGTTTTCAAAAATTCGATGAAAATTAATTTTTGCGAAAACCAGTATCTCTACACTGGTGCACGACGCGCACCAGTACAAAACTGGATGTTTTCTTTCTTTTAATTGGGGAAGGTAGTTTCGACCTTTCCCACGATCCATATCCTAAACTAATCGGTTTTTAAGATCGTTTTAAGTCCAAAAATGTTTATTCTCTTCTTTCATTCTCTCAAAAACAAGAAAACCCTCTCAAGAACTCAAGCGTAAGAGAACCAAGACCGTAGAAGGTTTTAAGTCCAAAATTATTTATTCTCTTCTTTCATTCTCTCAAAAACAAGAAAAACCCTCTCAAGAATTCAAGCGTAAGAGAATCAAGACTGCAGAAGGATTCAAGAATTCTTTCTAATTCTTCAAGAATTCTTTCCAAGGTATGTAAGGTCACCCAAAAGTTATTAATTTGTTAAGATCTTTAGAATTGAAACTAGTTTTCACCTATGAATTTTCAAATAATTGTTACGTATGTAAGACCACCCAAAAGTTACTATTTCGTTAATATCTTTAGAATTGAAACTAGTTTTCACCCATGAATCTTCAAATAATTGTTGAAACTAAGTTTCTTGTAAATATTGCAAAGTATGATGATTTCCATGGTAAATTTCCTAGATATCTTGATGAGTAGTATGATTCTTGGAATTTTTTTCATTGTTCAATTAAAGTATTGTCATTGAATTTAGATACATTTATGAACAAGATTTACGACTATTGAGTTTTCTTGAAAATCTTGATATTATTCTAAGAAAAAGAAAGATTAGTTGAGTACCTTTTAAGCTAAGTTCAATAAGTATATTTTTAAAGATTAATTCTTGCATATTAGCCAAGAATACTATCATGTTTTTGAGTCACTGAGTTGATAAGTTTTTAGTCAAGTTAAAGAGTTCAGTTATAGAAAAGTTTAAGACAAGTTGAGAAAAGTTTAGTGCACACTCGAATATGAAAGGAAGACAAGTTGAGAAAAGTTTAAGAAAAATTAAAGTTGGGCTAAGTCCCCGAACAGATCAGATTTTGAGAATTTCTATTCTTTTAGTATGAGCTATATAAAAGTATTTTTGAGAGTAGTATTGAGCACCGATATGAGTAAGAGTAGAATTAATTACTCAAACCCATAAACTATGTAGCCGGTATAGAATAGGATTGTACCAAGGTACCTTCCTCATTAGCCACTAAGATGGCCCAGTTTTGGGATGGATCCACTCCCCTAGTTCTTTGTCCCCTACCCTGGCAAAGTACAGGATGACTCTGGCAGCGTGGGCAAGACGTTGTATCGTCACAAAGCTCATACTGATGGTTGTCGGTTAGAGAAACTCCCCAAGAAGTAAAGATTTTATTCTACTTAGTTGAGATTCAGTATTTCCTTATTAAAGTATTTTCTTTAATTATGCTGCATATTTAATGAAGTTGAGCTAAGTATAGAACTAAGTTTTGAGTACCAGGTTTTATATGTATTTAGCGATGCTATTAAAGTGTTAACGTAAAGGTTTCTCTTATATTGAGTTGCACTTCTGACAAGTTTAAGATTATATATGTATATTTTCTATGCATGACATATTTTGTTAGTTAAGCTGTCTCCAGGTGCTGTTTAAAGTAAGTATTCTACTTTTGTTATGTTTTGGTCATCTTGCATACCATACATTCCAAGTACTGACGCCTTTGGCGCTGCATCGTATCATGATGCAGCTGCAGTTGTCTATGTTAGTAGATGATCGGTAGGACAGTCCTCGTGAGCTGTCGGTGAGACCTCTTAGAATTCAGAGGAGCTCAGGAGTTCCATTTCTTTGTATTTTATTTTGTTGAGGTACCTATGAGTTTATTCTGGTGCCCTTTTCAGGGTCGGTACTTTAGAGGCTTCGTAGACTAGAAAGACAATATATCCAGTGATTTCTTTGAAAGATTTGATATCAAGTTGTATACTTTACTATTTTATTTTAAGCTTCATAAATTTTGAGTTTGTTCTAGTTCATTACAATACCAATGTCTTCCACCGAACAAGTTAGTTAGTCCAAGTGGTTCGCTTGGGGACCAGAGATGGTTTTCGAGTGCCGGTCATATCTATGGTGTAGGCTTGAGGTGTGACAAACTTGGTATCAGAGCACAGAGTTCAAGTGTCCTAGGGTGTCTACGAAGCCGTGTCTGTAGTCTTATTTATGGTTGTGAGGGCCCCACTTCTATAAATGAGGGACTATGGACATCTAAAAAAAATTTTCCTTCTTTCATGCTCTAGATCATGCCATAAAGTTACTTTGTAAGAAAACTTGTCTATATTCGTGCGATTTCCAGATTCTTTTGACTACCTCTCATAAATTAAGGTGGATGGAGCAGAAAATCCCAGATCCTTATTGTTGAGATCCCTTCAGATAAAGTATTCAGAAAGCAACGAGACTACACTAGGCTTGAAATGAGCCAATTAGTGTGCTTGAGTTATCTATCCATAATATTACACTCTTATTCGTATGAATCATGCGTTTGAGTTAGAGCAAGGTATGATGTTTTTCCAGACCATGTTCCCTCTATCATCTTGCAGATGTTATTCCTTAGAGAAAAGTTAAGTTATGTCTCTAATGATTAGTAGTATCTTCTCCCCTTGAGAGAAAGTGATCGAAGACTTTTTTGAACCATGTGACAGAATATTCCTAGAGCTAGAGAGATGTAGAAATCATGAAGAGTGAGAATAGAAATTGCTAGAAGTTAGTAGCTAAGAGTCATGTGGTGAAAATCAAGGACCCTTCTAAGTTGGGTTAAAGGATAATTAATGTTCCCTAGCTTCCATGATAAGGTAGAAGAAGAGTTGTTAGCTAGTATAAGAGGGTGCACACTCGAATATGAAAGGAGTTGATGTTGAAGTAGTATTGTATTAGTAAAGGTAAGTATGTGTGCTGAGCCTAAGACCTAATATGAAAGAAGTTGATATTGAAGTAGTATTGTGTTAGTAATGGTAAGTATGTGTGCTGAGCTTAAGACTAGAGGGCATAAGGTAGTAGATCTAAGCTAGACTCACGATTGTGAAAAGAAGAGTCATGTGAGATTTATAGAGTTATGAGCTTAGCTAAGTAAGGAGGTATATTGGATGAGAGGTCATTATCTAGCTTATGAGAAAGAGTATGATGATAGATTATATTTAGACAGACCATGAGCCGGAGAATTAAATTCTTATCATGAGGTTCGGTGATCTAACAATTCTTGACCTTATCTAGTAGTTTAGAGTTACTAAAGTATATCTGTATATAAGAAGTATGGGTGCACATGTTTAGTATTAAACCTTAAGCTTGAACATTAAGTGAGTATCATGTGAAGATGGGACAACAAAAATTAGTACAAGACCATAAGCTTAAATTATAAGGAGTCATGTGAAAAGGGAGATAACATGTGATAGTGATAGCCTGTATTGGGGAATTACTCTAAGAGGCTCCCCATGGTGTATGTTCGGGATTAGGACGTTGACTTTCAAAGAATGTTATGAATGGGTGTGGAGTAGGTGCCCCTTTGGTAGAGATAGCGGATGGAGGATAGCTCGTGAGATAGCAAGAGGCTTAAGAGGTGTAGCCAAGATAGAGTAAAGCAATATGAACTCCAAGTTATGACTGCTACAACAATCTAGATAGTATAATGGAGTTGTCAAGGTGGAGTAAGCTAATGTAGACCTTATCTTCTACCCTTAAGAGTTGAGTCCAAGGAGGATAGTCATAGATAATGAGGAGATCTCTGTTGTAGTTCAGGCTTTCTTCAGTCCCAGGTAAGAGAACATAGAAGATGAGTGTTAGCAGACCAAAAACGAAGATATTAAATCATAAGTCCTAAAAAGCGGATGTGGTGCCAATGAGAGTAGCAAGAAATTAAAGATGCCTATAGAGACAGAAGAAGGCAAGAAGTTGGTACCTCGGAAGGATGTTTTAGCAATAGTTACATATCTTTGAGTAGTATGTAATAAGAGGATTCAAGCATTCTGTACATATGGTGCTCCAATTGTCTAGAGGGTTGTACTTTAGCATATTAAAGAGAATTGGTTCACAGACTTAGAGAGGTGACCTTTGAGCTAAGAGGGAGATGTTAAGATGATGAGCCAAAGCAGACCTTGAGCCTTGATAGTGATAAGTTTATCAGAATGAGGCGTCGATGCTTTCTATCTCATATTCCTTATACTTCATTGTGATGATGCTTTATTCTTACCTTATGCAAGGGCACCATGCCCATGATTCAGACTCATCCACTCTATATTAATACGTGTTCATGTTGAGTTTTTAAAGTGAGAAGTAATAACTTCACTCAGCAACTTTGATCTTATCTCATGAACTAATGGTTTCTAGCCTTTTTGGTTACCCAAGACAAGACATGAGCTTTCCAGTATATACAGTTCCATAAACTTGCGGTGAGCCCTAGTGGCATCACATCATGTTATGAATGTCCTCATATCAGATTTTCTGAAAGAATCATGCTTACGGTATTATACTCTAAGCCTCCTAGAAATTTTGTCTTTTGTATTGATAGTGATGATGATAGTTGATGAGTTGGGGCAGATGAAAGAGAATGAGTGACGATTATAGTACGCATATTCCATTTAAGGTTACAGATAAAGATGAGACCTAGTCGTATGTAACAGATAAGTAAGGATAGATTGGTATGTCTACTAATAGGAGTTAATGAGATTGTGGGTGTAGAGGTGCTAGCATAAGTTTGAAGATTTCTAAGTAACATGGACCTCTGAGAAGCTATGAAGTGATTAAGAGGATAAGATTGATTGTGTGATCGTTGTTAAATGAGTGATGGATATAGGCTACTGGTGACTTTTACAATGGATTCCAAGTAGATATATGGGACTAGTATTCTCTGTAAGAAAGCCTCTATGGAAGAGCAGAACCTAATCCATATGGGTTAGATTAGCATAAGTGTGATCATCGTGCGGGTAGCACTTTATGGCCTTGAGTTAGGCATGAAGATGATGGGAATGTGTAATAGATTTAGGTGATGATGAGAGTTGTAAGCTTCGATTAATGAAGGGTAGAACTTGAGAAAAAGGGCATGGTAGTGAACAGGACTAGTGATCTTTAATGAAAGCCCCGTGGGAGTTTAGGGAATGAGTATGGAGGATTCCCTTTTATGAATGTGATTATCTCGCGAGTAGTGCCTTGAGGATTCAAAGTAGGCTTGAACGGAAGAGGAGGAGTGGTAAGATGGAAACTGAGTAAGAGTTATATGCTTAAGTTAATGGGGTCGAGTTTTTCACTCTTGAGTCATTGTTCACCCATGATTTAGTGTATTTAGGTAGTTAAGTTTTGATGCTTATATTCTTGAGTCTGAATAGAGACTATTAAGACCGATGAGGAGTTGAGAGTTGGAGTTGTTGAGTATCGCCATGAGTCTTGAGTTTATTCGTGCCCCATTACCGCAACATCATCATCATTCGAGGACGAATGATCCCAAGTAGGAGATATTGTAACACCCGGTGAAAAGATAAAAATACCCCTAGAATTGACCTTGCCTGTAACGTGTCTTCCCATACTCTGTTTGCAAATTCGAGACCGGGTTTGCAGTTAGTGCAAACAATTGAGTCAGAAAATGGTCTCGACTCGACTTTAACGCGAAAAAATGCTAATTATTTTTTTCAAAGAGAATCAAAAACAGTGAGCATTCCGCGTCCCTTTCGTGACACAGAAAGGATGCGGAATCACACTTGTGTGTTTTCAAAAATTCGACGAAACTTAAATTTTGCGAAAACTAGTATTTCTACACTGGTGCACGATGCGCACTAGTACAAAACTGGATGTTTTTTTCTTTTAATTGGGGAGGATAGTTTCGACCTTTCTCACACCCCATATCCTAAATTAATTAGTTTTTAAGGTTATTTTAAGTCCAAAAATAGTTTCGACCTTTCCCACATCCCATATCCTAAACTAATTAGTTTTTAAAGTCGTATTTAGGCCAAAAATATTTATTTTTTTCTTTCATTTTCTCAAAAACAAGAAAATCCTCTCAAGAACTCCAGCGTAAGAGAATCAAGACCGTAGAAGGATTCAAGAATTCTTTCCAATTCTTCAAGAATTCTTTCCAAGGTATGTAAGGCCATCCAAAAGTTATTTATTTTGTTAAGATCTCTAGAATTGAAACTAGTTTGCACCCATGAACTTTCAAATAATTATTAAGACTAAGTTTCTTGTAAATATTGCAAAGTATGATGATTTCCATGGTAAATTTCCTAGATATCTTGATGAGTAGTATGATTCTTGGATTTTTTTTTCATTGTTCAATTAAAGTATTGTCATTAAATTTAGATCATGAACAAGATTTATGACAATTAAGACAAGTTGAGAAAAGTTTAAGAAAAGTTAAAGTTGGGCTAAGTCCCCGAACAATAAGATTTTAAAAATTCATTCTTTAAAAGTTATGAGCTATATAAGAATATTTTGGGAGTCGTATTGAACACCGATTTGGGTGAGAGTAGAATAAATTACTCAAGCTTATCAGATTTTGAGAATTTCTATTCTTTAAGTATGAGCTATATAAAAGTATTTTTGAGAGTAGTATTGAGCATCGATATGAGTAAGAGTAGAATTAATTTCTCAAACTCATAAACTATGTAGCCAGCATAGGATAGAATTGTACCAAGGAACCT
>DF364016.1:6281-22362 GCA_000787875.1 Solanum virginianum | reverse complement strand
TATCCATGTCCTCAATCAATATAACCACGAAATCATCAACTCCATCAGGTAGGGATAAGACTGGGGCTGTAGTCAGCCTAGTCTTCAACTCTAGAAAACTCCTCTCACAAGCTTCTGACCAACTTAGTCTTTTTCTGAGTTAGCTTAGTCAAGGGAGCTAAAATAGAAGAAAATCCCTCTACAAACCGTCTGTAGTACCCCGCTAAGCTGAAGAAACTCCTTATCTCTGTAGGAGTTGTGGGCCTTGGCCAATTCTTTACTGTCTCAATCTTTTGGGAATCAACCTGAATACCCTCACCAGACACAATGTGCCCCAGAAACGCCACAGAATCCAACCAAAACTCACACTTAGAAAACTTAAAACATAGTTGCTGATCCTTAAGGGTCTGAAGGATGACTTTAAGATGGTCTGCATGCTCCTCCTTACTATGGGAGTAAATCAAAATATCATCTATGAACATGATAACTAACATATCTAGGTACGACCTCAGTACCTTGTTTATAAGATCCATGAAAGTTGCTGGTGCATTTGTCAACCCGAACAAATATAACCAAAAGCTCATAATGACCATATCGAGTTCTGAAAGCTATCTTAGGAATGTCTTTCTCTCTAAATTTAAGCTGATGATTCCCAGATCTAAGATCTATCTTGGAAAAATAGGTAGCACCCTGAAGTTGGTTGAATAAGTCATCAATTCTGGGAAAAGGATACTTGTTCTTAATTGTGATTTTGTTCAACTGATGGTAATCTATGGACATCCGAAGAGAACCATCCTTTTTTCACATAAAGAGAACTGGAGCACCTTAAGGTGAGAAGCTTGGTCTAATGAAACCCTTATCTAAGAGATCTTTCAGTTGCAATTTTAACTCTTTTAGCTCCGAAGGAGCCATTCAGTATAGAGGAATAGATATAGGCTGAGTATCTGGAAGAGTGTCTATCCCAAAGTCTATCTCCTTATCAGGAGGGACTCTGGGAAGATCCTTGGGAAAGACTTCTAAGAACTCATTTACAATGAGAACAGACTGAAGAGTTAGTGCCTTGGCACGAGAATCCTGAAATCTGACTAGGTGATATATACACCACTTGGAGATTAACTTTTTAGCTTTGAGATATCATACAAACTGACTTTTAGGAACGACTAAGCTACCCCTCCATTCTATGACTGGTTCGTTAGGAAACTGGAATTTCACTACTCTCGTTCTGCAATCTACGGAGGCATACCCAGGATGAAGCCAGTCCATACCTAGGATGACATCGAACTCTACTATATCTAACTCCACCAAATCAGCTATAATAGTCTTATGATAAATAGAGACTGGACAGCCCCTACAGATTTTTTGGGCCAAAATAGACTCTCTAGTAGGAGTAGAAACACTGAAAGGCTCATGAAGACATTCTGGATTAACCGCAAACTTCACAGCTACATATGGGGTTACAAATGAGAAAGTGGCTCCTGGGTCTAACAATGCATAGACATCATAAGTAAATATTTTAAGCATACCCATAACCATATCTGGCGAGTTCACCTGCTCCTATCTGGTGCCCATGGCATACAAGCGGTTTGTGCCCTCGCTTGTCCCTGCTGCTGCAGTACCCCTATAAAGTGGCTTACCCTGCGGTGCTGAAGAGATTGTATGTGACCTGGTGTCTCTCATATTTTTCTTCCCCATAGGATAATCCTTCAAGAAATGCCGTACCTGATGACATTCAAAACAACTATTTAGACCTGGTGTATCTCATATTCTTCTTCCCTATAGGACAATCTTTCAGGAAATTCCCCACTTACCCACATTTGAAACACCCATTTGTGCCCATAAGGCACTCTTCGGGATGAGATCTACCACACTTACCACAAGTAGGATAGCGGTTTGATCTTGGAGCTATGCTACCCTGTGACTGGCTGCTCGAAAACCTACGGTGTTGTGATCCCTGCTCATTTCTGATCCACAGTGTTGATGCACTAGCGGATGAAGGTGTTGGTCTAGCTATCTTAGGCTTAAAAGATGAGTGACCTCCGCCTCCAGTCCCTCTCTTACTTGACTCCTGACCTAATGTCTTAGTCCTCTTACTTTTGAACTCCTCCCTATCCTACGTCTTCTCCTCCTTTACCTATTATACATACGTCATCAAATGGGCTATATCCATGTCCTCAATCAATATCGCATCCCTTCTCTCTCTCTTAGTCATTTGAGAGAGCCTGGACACGAAGAGATCCATCCTAAGTATGCATATCTGCTAACATAGCTGGAGTGTAACCGGACAGCTGAGTAAACTTGAGGTTGTACTCCCGTACACTCATATTCTCCTGCTTTAAGATTAGAAACTCTCTCACTTTAGCATGCCTCATCTCTCTGGGAAAGTACTGTCCCAAGATGACCTCCTCAAACACTGTTAAGTAATTATTGGCGCCCCCCTTTGCCTTGCTTCTCTTCCACTGATCGAACCAAAGTCTAGCGACCCCCTTGAGATAGTAGGCAGCCAACACAACCCGATCAACATCAGTTATACGCATCTCCTAAAACACCTTTTGGAGCTCCTCGATAAAGTTCTCAGAATCCTATTTACATCAGACCCTGTGAACTCTGGTGGGTTCATTCTCAGAAACTCCCTAACTCTAGCGGTATCCACCCTATTATTCCTGGCTTCTCCCTGGCGACCTCCCTGAGTAGTGACTGCCTGAGACAAAGTCTGAATGGCCTAGCGAAGCTCAGCATTAGTAATGTCAGCTGGCTATGGCTGCTCTACAGGCTCAGCTGGGCCTCTAGGTTCCTTCGAAATTTGGCCAGGCTAGTTTGCGTTCCTTCTGGCTGGGCGTCCTCTGCCCCTGACTGGTTTGTTAGCTCTGCGAGGAAGTATAATCTGAAAAACACGATGAGAATGCACGAGTTAGAAAGGACTTCATAGAGATATACTCTGAAGCACGAGACAAGGAATAATAAGTAATTATGACACTTTGTAATGTCTCGCAGCCTCCCTATTATAAATATGGCATATGTTACACCCTTAATATGGACTCTACTAGACATGGTTTCATAGACTCCCTAGGAATCTTAAACTCTGAGTTCTGATACCAAGTTTGTTACGCCCCGAGCCTACACGCTAGACGTGGTCGGCACTCAAAAATCATATCTAGTCTCCAAACGAACCACTTAGCCTGGCTACTTACTAAGCAAAAGACTCATAATAGTGGAAAAAGCCATAAAAGCAATATACTACTTTAGAAATTGTCTGCATAAATTGAATATAAAACTCATAAGCAATATCTGAATATACCAAAACTAAAGTACTGACTCATGATGTATGAAACCTCTACTAAAGCTGTCTAAAAAGCTACTGGGACAGGCCCCAAGTAACCCAAATTTGAAAATAAAGACTAAAAGAAATAACATAATACAAGAGCCTCAGACTGAGAAGAGGCCTCACCACTGTCTGGAAGCTATTAAGTTCTCAATGGAGTGGCTGCTGAGGAACTCGGTTGATGCAGACGGGTCCTAAGGATGTTAGTACGTGGAATGTACAGTATGTAAGGTGGACAAAATATTTAAATCAGAATGTTATAATATATCATAAAAGACATTATCATAGTCATAAATGAGTTAACAATAATCATAAGACTGTATGCTGAAAATAACATATTGAAACTGATAAGTAAAACTTAGTTTCTTAGCTTGGGGAGTTTCTATAATCGACAACCACCACTATGAGCTTCGTGGTGATACAACGTCTTGCCCACTCTGCCAGAGCTGTCCCGTACTTTGTCGGGGTAGGGGACGAATAACTAGGGGAGTGGATCCATCCCAAATCCAGGTCATCTCAATGGCTAAAGAGGAAGGTATCATAGTACAGTCCTATCCTATACTGGCTATAAAGTTTATGAGTTTGAGTAATTTATTCTACTCTCACCCATATCGATGCTCAATACTACTCGCAAAATGTTCTTATGTAGCTCATAAATTTTAAAGAATGAATTATTGAAATCTTATCTCTCGGGGACTTGCCCAGCTTTAACTTTTCTTAAAATTTTCTCAACTAAATTCTTTAGCTTAACAAAAGACTAGAATCAACTCAGAGTCCCAAAATAAATTGGATTTTTCTTGACTAATATGCAGAAAAATAAAATCTTAAAATGCCCTTTTTGATCTTAGCTTAAAGATTCTCAAACTAGTCTTCCTTTTCTTGAAGTATTATTAAGATTTTCAAGAAACTTCAATAATCATAAATCTTGTGCACAAATGGATATAACTTGATAACAATACTTTGATTATGCAATATATAAGTCAAGAATTATGGTACTCATCGAGACTCTATATGTACCATGGAAATTAATATGTTTTCTTAAAAGTTACGAGAACTTAATCTCTCTAGTTCTTGAAAGTTCATGAGTGACATAACTTCTATCTTTGAAAATATACTCAAAACAGTAGGTTTAAGGTGATCTTACATACCTTGGAACGAGTTCTTGAGGAATTGAAAGGAAAATCTTGAATGCCCTAGTGTTCTTGAATTCTACGCTTGGAGTTCTGGGGAAGAGTTTCTTGTTCTTGAGAGAATGAAAGAACAGAAATACGTTTTTAGAATTGAGTATGACTTAAAAATGGATTAATTTAGGATATGGGCTATGGAAAAAGTCAGATTTGCCCTTTTCCAGAAAAATGAAACTAGCCCTCTTCTTACACTAGTGCACGACATGCACTACTATTTTATAACATTTTTTCGCAAATTTTTGACTTTTTAAAAAATTTTTAAAAATTCCTAAGTGTGGCTTCACGTCCACTCCGCGTCGCGGAAGGGGCACAAAAATTCCACTGTTTTAAGCTTACTTGGACATAAATAATTCGCATTTTTTTAAATTTTGCCGAGTCGAGACCATTTTTCCACTCGGTGTTTTGCAGTGATCGCAAATTCAATCTCAAATTTGCAAACAAGGGAAGACACGTTACGTGCAAGGTCAATTCTAGGGGTATTTTTATTATTTCATTAGGTGTTACACGGGGTGTGATATTTGTCCTCACAATCAGCGTATTCTTCTATTGTTGGTGTTAGTATTGATTTTGCACCTCACTT
The DNA here is from genome assembly GCA_000787875.1 of Solanum virginianum. Classification (NCBI taxonomy): domain Eukaryota; kingdom Viridiplantae; phylum Streptophyta; class Magnoliopsida; order Solanales; family Solanaceae; genus Solanum; species Solanum virginianum. Next base: position 17,297 of record DF364016.1, on the reverse strand, counting down.
TGAATTCTTATTTGAATAACTAAAAAGAGGAAGATTTCAAATTTTATACTAAATTATATTGTTGTGGCTTTAGAAATTGCTTAAAATGTAATTTTAAAATTTTTGACAATGAATAGTGTAATTTTATGTGAATTATTCATCTAAAGATTTGATTTTATATTATTGTGCTTGCCATTATTGTATGATTTTCAGTAATTGTTATAGTTATTTTAGCAATTACTAATTTATTCGGCTATTGTTGTTAGTTGTTTCATGATTCCTGCAGTAGACGTAGATTGTTGAATTTATTCAACAGCTACTGAAACATTTACGGTATGAATTATTCAATAACTGCTGAAATATTTACAGCATAAATTTATTCAACAACTGTTAAAATATTTACAGCATGAATTTATACAACAACTACTGAAATATTTACAACAATTGTTAAATTTATTCAACCTTGTGGGATTTTACTGGGTATGTTGTTGTTGTTGTTGTTGTTGTTAAATTTATTCAACAATTGCTGAAATATTTATAACATTTGTTGAATTTATTCAATACCTGCTGTAGCTATTTCAATAATTGTTGCAGTAGGTTTTAAGATAAATACAACAACTATTGAAAAATTACATCAATTGTTTAATAAAGCTGAAATAGGTGTAACTATTGAATATATTACAACAATTGATACATCTATTTTAGCAATAGCTGAATGAATTACTTTAGTTCTTATATTTTGATACGATTTTTTCTCTTGTTTCATGATCAAATTTTTTGTTTTAAATTATAACTATTTCAGGTACCTTCAACATAATTAATGGAAGACAAAATAACATTAGGGGTTGATTGTCATGGTGAATAGGTTGAGTCAAACAATCGTTATATTTGTCTTTGGAGGAAGAAAGAGTTGGCCGAGATGATAGCAATAATTGTGCATCGAGGTATCTCATATGATGACTTTGCGAATAAAATTATTACTTATTGTGAATTAAATTATGAGTTGAAAGACATTGTCATCACTTACATGCACAGTTGTGGTTAAAAGCAGAAGACGGCTCCTTTTAAAATAAAAGATCACTTAGTTTGAATACTTATTTAGAAGATAAACCTAGACCTATTTTAAGGGTCTACAAGTTTGAAAGATTGGTAGAGAACCATAATTTATCAGTTGACCAACAAATATTAAATTATAAATTTGGTTAGATGAGTATGGATATTTTAAATAAGGAGAGTGAAGATCAACACATTCTTTTTCCTAAAGTTGGCAGTAATACACTGACACTACACAATCAACTCATGCTCAAGATGATGAAACAGGTTTTACAAAGATATGTCATTTAATAATAACCAAGAGCTAGATACTGCATTAAAAATTACTTGTGTGAAAAAAGATATTAGATTGAAGAAGGTAATTAATTCGCACTCCGTGTATTGTGTCAAATGTGAGCATCCTAAATGCAAGTGGTGTCTGAGAGCTGTGAAGCTTGAAAATTCTGATAGACTTTATAGTAGAAAGTATGAAAAGGTGCACACATGTGGCTTGAAGCATCTTACGAGTCATAATTCACATGCCACAACAAAATTCATTGGAGCATACTTTAAACATAGATATCCTGAGAGTAAACGTCCATCTACAAAAGATTTAAAAAATTTTGTCTGAATTGAATTGGGATCTAAGGTTAGTTGTTGGAAGGCTTGGAAGGGTAGTGAAATTGCAAAATCTTTAATAAGAGGGATACATAAGCATGGATATGGAGCGCTTGATGCGTATAGTCATATGCTTAAGACATTAAATCTGAGAAGTAAAACAGCAGTGAAGGTTGATAAAAATGGTAGGTTTAAATACTTTTTTGTAGCATATGTAGCTTGGAATCTTAATTTTGCACATATGAGAAAAGTCATAGCTATTGATGGACATTTTTGAAGAGCAGATATGGTGGTGTATTATTGTCTGTTATTGCACAGAATGCAGAGAATCATATTTTTTTATGGCACTTTGCGTAGCAGACCCCGAATGTGATGTTTCCTACAAAAATCTTTTTGAGCAATTGAGTAGTTTTGTACTTGATACTACTGAATTGTGCACAATTTCTGATAGACATCCAAGTATTGAAAAAATGGTCTCAATTGTATTTTTTTCGGCTCATTATGGTTGTTGCATGAGGCACCTTGAAGAAAATATTTGAAATAATTTTCACAATGCAAGTCTCGTTCATCACTTTTACAAGGCAGCAAAAGCATATAATATAGATGTGTTCAATGATCATTTCAATCAAATGAGATATATGGTTGTAGGAGCCGTAACACATCTTGAACGAGGTGGATTTCATCGGTGGAGTAGGGCATTTTTTCAGTAAATATTTATACTTTATTATTGTTGTTGTAGATAGTTCACAAAATTATTAAATTTTTGTATTTGCTGTTGTAAAAAAAGTAACTGCTGAAAAGTATGCAGCAATTGTTGTATTTGTTTAACAATTGCTTAAATAAATTGCAGCAGTTGTTGCATTTTTCAACAGTTACTATATTTATTTTTAAAATAAATATAATATATGATCTAATATTTACATGTTACAGGTACAATATTATGACTACAATCATTTCTTGAGTCGATTAGAAAGTCATCCAATTAGCTCCTATTTGAAAATAGAAATCCATAACTTTCAACTTCTCTTTGAATTCAATCAGCTTATTTCATCTGTAAGATTAAAAATAATTAATTTAACTAGTAAAAGATCAAAATACAATTAATTTAACTAGTAAATATTGTTAGAATACGATTTTACCGTCACATGCCTTTTTCTTTATCTTTGTTTAAACACTTGATAATGCCTTTGAAAGTTGTCTTTTTCTGCTCCTAACATAATCAGGAGTATATGGATAAGAAATCTTTGATGATGGCCTAATCCCTCTCTTAGACATCATGGACAATAGTTATTTCTAAAGACTCTACCTTATCCGTCAAAAATTTAATCTTCTCTTGGGCAAGCTTAGCATTGGTGACGATAGTTTTTTCTAAAGACTCTATTTTAGCCATCAAAATTTCTATCTTCTCATGGACAAGCTTCTCATTAGTGGATGGGATTTCTTGAGCATAGGGGACATTCTCATGGGCCAGAGATCTTTCTATTCTAAAATCGCCACTAATATCACCGAATCCTCCTCTCTTTTCGAAATCAACACCTTCAAAACCCCTATCAATATTCAGAGTAAATTCTCCTCTTTCTCTGCTATCAACACCTATCACAACTCTATCAACATTCGGAGAAGATATTCCACCACCTTCTACATCAGCATTATGCTCAACAACTATGCTATCTCTTTTTATAGCCACAACACCATTCAAATCCATCTCAAGCTTTTCAATTTTATCATTCTTAGTTAATTTCTTAGGCACAAACTTAGTGAAAACATTCATCTCCATTTCACTAGGTGTAGGAATCAACCATGGATGCACAATCTACATAGATAAATAAATTTATAGAATAAACAATTAGAGATATACATAGAAAAATAATTTCAACAATTGTTGAAACAATTGTTGAAATATTTTTAGCAATTGTTGTAATTAGTTCAGTAGTTGCTGAAATAATTTAATTCTAGTAGTTGCTCTGCTGAAATTTAGTTTAGCAGTTTCTATGCTAAAATAACTTAATTTTAGTTCAACAGTTGCTATGCTAAAATAACTTTATTTAGTTCAGCAGCTACTATGCTGAAATAACTTAATTCTAACTATAAAGTTAAAGAATAATAATTACCGAGCCCTCAGTGGGATCAAACAACTCATTAATGTTAATGAATTTGTCATTAGTCGCCAAAAGTCATCGAAAAATTCTTGGTGAAGACACTTGCTCTAGATACACCTTAAACATTTTTTGAAGGAAAGGAATAACCTCAAACTCCCAACAGTAAATAAAATAATCATACAAAGGGGTCAAAATATTATATGCATCAAAAAATAAAAAAAATATGGACTAAAATAAAATAAAAGTTACCATAAAGGCCCATGAAAAACCATAAAGATTGGTGGTGTTTGCACTAGGCTTCAACAATTGGAGAAGATAATCAATTGTGATATGATAGCTCATACGACCCCATGGATGAGCAGAAAATATTTTTCTATCTGTAGAGAGTAAAATTCATTCTGTATCAACTAAGATGTTCACATCTAGCACAAAGCATGTTGGAAATAAAGTAGAGCAAGCACAATGATTTTTTGACATCCTCATCAACTTTTTTATTACTGAGATGTTTAACAACTCACTTCTCCTGTAATACTTTTCAATTAACTTAACAATTTCTTGTCGTCTACTTTTTATTTTCAGAGATATCTTTTCTTCATCATATACTTCTTTCATATGACAATATAGACCAGTCATGATAGTAAACTCTTTCATGCCAAAATAAATTGGCATGCCACTATAGTTTATCCAAATTTCCTCTTTTCGATTACTATAGATTTGACGACGGAGAAGTTGATAAACCACACTCATTTGAAATATAATAGTATTATCAGGTAGTTGTAAGTAGCTTCCAACAATAGAAGATCAAAAGAACTTTGCCAATTTTTGTTCTTCCAAAATCTTTTTGGATAAACTACCTGATAATACTATTACATTTGAAATGAGTGTGGTTTATCCACTTCTCCGTCGTCAAATCTATAACAACCGAAAAGAGGAAATTTGGATAAACTATAGTGGCACGTCAATTTGTTTTGGCATGAAAGAGTTTTCTATCATGACTGGTCTAAATTATCATATGAAAGAAGTATATGATGAAGAAAAGATGTCTCTAAAAATAAAAAGTAGATGACAAAAAATTGTTAAGTTGGTTGGAAAGAGTTGCAAGAGAATTGAGTTGGTTAAGCATCTCAATAATAAAGAAGTTGACGAGAATGTTAAAAATCATTGTGCTTGCTTTACTTTGTTTCTAGCATGTTTTGTGCTAGAGATGTGAATACCCTAGTTGATAAAGAATGACTTTTACTCTATGCGGATAGAAAAGCATTTTCTGCTCATCCATTGGGTCATATTAGCTATGATGTCATAATTGATTATCTTCTTCAATCGGTGAAGCCTAGTGTAAACACCACCAATCTTTATGGCTTTCCATGGGCCTTTATGGTAAGTTTTATTTTATTTTAGTTCATATTTAATTTTTTTTATTTTTTGATGCATCTAATATTTTGACCCCTTTGCATGATTATTTTATTTAGTGTTGGGCATTTGAGGTTATTCCTTTCCTTAAAAAAAAATTTAAAGTGTATCCAAAACAAGTGTCTTCACCAAAATATTTTCAATGGCTTTTGGTGGCTAATGACAAATTCATTAACATTAATGAATTGTTTGATCCCCCTGAGAACTCGGTAATTATTATTCTTTAACTTCATAGCTAAAATTAAGTTATTTCAGCATAGCAATTGCTAAAATTAAGTTATTTCAGCATAACAATTGTTGAACTAAATAAAGTTATTTTAGCATAGCAACTGCTGAACTAAAATTAAGTTATTTTAGCATAGAAACTATTGAACTAAATTTCAGCATAGCAGCCACTAGAATTAAATTATTTCAGCAACTGCTGAACTAATTATAACAGTTGCTGAAACTGTTTCAACAGTGGCTGAAATTGTTTCAGCTATTGTTGAAATTATTTTTTTATGTATATCTCTAATTGTTTATTCAATAAATTTATTAATCTATGTAGATTGTGCATCCATGGTTGATTCCTACACCTAGTGAAATGGAGATGAATTTTTTTCACTAAGTTTGTGCCTAAGGAATTAACTAAGGATGATAAAATTGAAAAGCTTGAGATGGATTTGAATGGTGTTGTGGCTATAAAAAGAGATAGCATAGTTGTTGAGCATAATGTTGATGTAGAAGGTGGTGGAATATCTTCTCTGAATGTTGATAGAGTTGTGATAGGTGTTAATGGCAGAGAAAGAGGAGAATTTACTCTGAATGTTGATAGAGGTAATGAAGGTGTTGATTTCGAAAGAGGAGGAGGATTCGGTGATGTTAGTGGTGATTTTAGAATAGAAAGACCTCCGGTCGATGAGAATGTCTCCTGCGCTCAAGAAATCTCATCCACTAATGAGAAGCTTGTCCATGAGAAGATAGAATTTTTGATGGCTAAAGTAGTGTCTTTAGAACAAACTATCGTCACCGATGATAAGCTTGCCTAAGAGAAGATAGAATTTTTGATGGATAAGGTAGAGTCTTTAGAAACAACTATTGTCACCATGATGTCTAAGAGAGGGATTAGGTCATCATCAAAGATCTCTTATTCATATACTCCTGATTATGTTAGAAGCATAAAAAGACAACTTTCAAAGGCATTATCAAGTGTTTAAAAAAAGACAAAGAAAAAGGCATGTGAAGGTAAAATCATATTCTAACAATCTTTACTAGTTAAATTAAGTGTATTTTGACTTTTTACTAGTTAAATTAATTTTTTTTAATCTTGCAGATGAAGTAAGCTGATTGAATTCAAAGGGAAGTTGAAAGTTATGGATTTTTAAACTAATTGGATGACTTTTTAATCGACTCAAAAAATGATTGTAGTCATAATATTGTACCTGTAACATGTAAATGTCAGATCATATATTAGATTTATTGTAAAAATAAATATAGTAATTGTTGAAAAAGTGCAACAACTGTTGTAATTTATTTAAGCAATTATTCAACAAATACAACAATTGTTGCATATTTTTCGGAAGTTACTTTTTTTACACCAACAAATACAGAAATTTAGTAATTTTGTGAACTATCTACAACAACAATAATAAATTATACCTGTATCCTGAAAAAAAATGTCCTACTCCATCGATGAAATTCAACCCATTCAAGATGTGTTGCGCTCCTGCAACTATATATCTCATTTGATTGAAATGATCATTGAACACATCTACATTATATGTTTTTGCTGCCTTGTAAAAGTGATGAGCAACACTTGCATTGTGAAAATTATTTCAAATATTTTCTTCAAGGTGCCTTACGCAACAACCATAATGAGACTAAGAAAATACAATTGAGATCATTTTTTCAATACTTGGATGTCTATCAGAAATTTGCACAATTCAGTAGTATCAAGTACAAAACTACTCAATTGCTCAAAAAAATATTTGAAAGAAACATCACATTGGGGGTCTACTATGCAAAATGCCATCGAAAAAATATGATTCTCCTCATCCTGTGCAACAACAAACAACAACACACCATCATATCTACTCTTCAAAATTGTCCCATCAACAGCTATGACTTTTTTCATATGTGGAAAATCAAGAATCCAAGCTACATATGTAACAAAAAAGTATTTAAACCTACCATTTTCATCAACCTTCATTGTTGTCTTACTTGCCGGATTTGATGTCCTAAGCATATGACTATACGCATCAAGCACTCTATATTCATGCTCATGTGTCTCTCTTATTAAAGACTTTGCAATTTCACTACCCTTTCAAACCTTCCAACAACTAACCTTGCATCCCAATTCAATTCAGACAGAATGTTTCAAATCTTTTGTAGATGGACCTTTACCCTCAGGATATCTATTTTTAAAATATGCTCTAATGACTTTTGATGTGGCAATGTGGATTATGACTCATAAGATGTTCCGAGTCACATGTGTGCATCTTTTCATAATTTCTAATGTAAAATCTATCATAATTTTCAAGCGTCACCGCTCTCAGCCACCACTTGCATAGAGGATGCTCACATTTTTCAAACTTCACCACTCTTAGCCACCACTTGCATTTAGGATACTCACATTTGGCACAATACACCGAACGCAAATTAGTTACCTTCTTCAATCTAAAATCTTTTTTTACACAAGCAATTTTTAATGTGGTATCTATCTCTTGCTTATTATCAAATGACATATCTTTGTAAAAGCCTGTTTCATCATCTTGAGCATGACTAGATTGAGTTGATTGTGTAGTTCTTGGTGTATTACTGCCAACTTCAGGAGAAAGAAAGTATTGACCTTCACTCTCTTTGTTTAGAATATTCATACTCATCCAACCACATTCATCATTTAGTATTTGTTGGTCAACAGATAAATTATGGTTCTCTACCAATCTTTCAACCTTGTAGACACTTAAAATAGGTCTAGATTTATCTTCCAAATAAGTATTCAAACTAAGTTGATCTTTTATTTTAAAAGGAGCCGTCTTCTGCTTTTCACCACAACTGTACATGTAACTGATGGCAATGTCTTTCAACTTACAATTTAATTTACAATAAGTAATGATTTTATTCGCAAAATCATCATATGAGATACCTCGATGCACAATCATTGCTATTGTCTAGGTCAACTCTTTCTTCTTCCAATGCCAAATATAACAATTATTTGACTCAACCTATTCACCATGACAATCAACCCCTAATGTTATTTTGTCTTCCATTAATTGTGTTGAAGGTACCTGAAATAGGTATAATTTTTTTAAAAAAAATTGATCATGAAAGAAGAGAAAAAATTGTATCAAAATATAACAACTAAAGTAATTCATTCTGCTATTGCTAAAATAGATGTATCAATTGTTGAAATATATTCCATAGTTACACCTATTTCAGCTTTATTCAGCAATTCTTGTAAAATTTATAACAGTTGTTGTATTTATCTTAAAGCCTGTTGCAACAATTGTTGAAATAGCTATAGCATTTGTTGAATAAATTCAGCAACTGTTGTAAATATTTTAGCAGTTATTGAATAAATTTAGCAACTACTGTAAATATTTCAGTAGTTGTTGAATAAAGTCAGCAGCTAATATAAATATTTTGGCAGTTGTTGAATAAATTCAACAATCTATGTCTACTGTAGCAATCGTGAAACAACTAACAACAATAGCCGAATAAATTAGCAATTGCTAAAATAACTATAACAATTGCTGAAAATCATACAGTAATGACAAGCACAATAATATAAAAATCAAATCTTTAGATGAATAATACACATAAAATCACACTATTCACTTGTCAGAAGATTTAAAATTATCTTTTAATCAATTTCTAAATCTACAATAACATAATTTAGTCTAACATTTGAAATTTACTTCTTTTTAATTCTTCAAATAAAAATTTAAAATGAGGTGCAAAATCAATACCAACACCAATAATAAAATAATAAAACAAAGGAGGAGGAGGAGGAGGAGGAGGAGGAGGAGGAGGAAGAAGAATATGCTGATTGTGAGGAGAAAATGGAGTACCTGGAAAGAAGTCCTATTCTTGATGAATGAGAAAAGGGATAATTAATTAAGTTTTAGAAATTAGGTTTTGATAAAAATTTGGGTTAAAGTGTAAAATAAAAACTTGAGGACCTATTTTAAAAAAATCATTTATTATTAAAGTTTAATTAAATATTTGTCACCTACACTTAATATTTAAAACTAGAGTCACTTTTTTTAAATTTTCACTCATTTTTGTCACCATTGATTCATTGTCCGTAGGTATTTAAGCTTTAAGACAGTAATAACATTGGACATGACAATGTTGAAACAACGACAATGATAGTATACCTTTGAGCTATTTGAAAGTAAGTATCAAGACAGTCCTTTTTGCTCAACACTATCAGTGTAGACTCCAAGTTTGCTTGTGCTTTTTCCACTGAAAGGCTTTGGAAGAAGACCACATTCATTTAGGAACTTTGCAAAAAACCTGAAGACAGTAAAAGGAAAAGATGATTACAGTATTTTTGTAGAGAAGTTGAAAGTAGCAAAAAGAAATGGAGGTTTTAATTCACTTAAGTAGTGTGGCCTATTCCTTACACCAAAAATATGCATTCTGTGAATAACAAAAAGTTACATGTTTGGGCACGAACTTTATATGTACGAAGTTGTAGAAGAGAGTTGTTTGCAATGAACAACGGAGAAAAAGATAGGCAGACTAATAGTTTATACAACATATGCCTTGTAGAGGGACTTTAGCTTTATCCCTGGTGACAATGCAACCATTTGTTGAATCTCCATTTGAAGATCCACTCTGCTTTTGTTGATCATGTCTTCAAGATCCATTTGAAGATCCACTTTTCTTTTCTATCCCATAAGCATATAGATATTCTGAAAAGATTCTAGTTTGAATGACGTTATGACAGAAGGGTGCATAAGAAAGGTAATACGAACAGAGACCGAAGAGTTGCATTTACTTGTTTGACTTGCATTTGACATTTGTAGGGCGGTATTTGGGAACTCCTATGTTAGCCTTTTCATGTTTTGACCAACTGATGATGAGGCGCTCTAGTTAGTTAGAAACTGAAATGTTTTAAACAATCAAAAGTTGGTTGGTAATGAAATTGAAACCTGGGTTAGTGAGGAAAATGTTAAAACTAATCACTGATGTAGGTATGTTCCGGAAGGGAGATAAATTGACCAGCCAGAACGTAATTATCAGAGAAATACAATTAGATGGTTCATAATAAAGGAGAGGTGCTTTGGTATGATGTATATCTTGGTTTATTCAAATTCCTTGCCACATCGTCTTGGCCCGACACTATTTAAATGTGGGCGTGGGATCGACAGTGGATTTAATCAAGCAAATTTCTATGGTCTGATTACAGCTATGGCTAAGAAGAGCTTTAATCAAAGAATCAATTTCCGTGTTTTATTGTATCGAATTACCTTTATTGAGCAATACATATTTGTGCGATAGCAATGTATCTCTTTTTTTTCATGCAAACCTAATGTAAAGAGAGCTATGGAGATGTCCACAATTAAAATATTTTCCTTAATTGAATGTACATTTTTTACTCAAATATAGGCATATATATTACCAACATTCAAATATTAAAGTTATAACTAAAGGATATGAATTTAAAACAAAAGGTCATATAAGTTTGAAAATGTCAACTTGTAACACCCCACACACACACTATAAGTATTTGTACTATACATATGAAACATGATATGCACTGTTATCTCGAAAAAATGTCCGACCCTTTCCAAAAATTGAATTCGAGGCCCAATTAATTTGAGCGCGAATTAAATTCCCGAAAATCGAAAGAAAAGACAGAGTCGCCACCTAATTTTAAGGATAATTAGGC